>OX377204.1:59106336-59170969 GCA_947396885.1 Heligmosomoides polygyrus polygyrus | reverse complement strand
ACCTTCATGCGCAGCCGGCAGGGTGGCGATGTCCGTTCCTCCACGTGGCGCTACTGGAAACTATTCGCTCTGCGAGTTAAGCCGAACACGGACACTCGAGGCGGCAGCCCCTTGTGACAGGCCCGCCTACGAACACCCATGTCACATCACATGGTGTACGACAACTCAAGTGTTTCGAAATAGTGCTACGGCGTCCGCGGGAGCCGACGCAGAGCCCGGCGAGTGTGAGAAGTATGCGAGGGTCCCTGATGCGAGGACGGCATCGGGGGGGGGGGAGGGCAAATGAGCTAGTCCGAAAGTCCCGTAACGTAAGCAGGACCCGCGTGGCAACGCTGAATGTGGGTACGTTGACGGGCCGCTCGTGTGAGTTGGTTGAAGCACTGGAGCGTAGAAGAGTTGATTTCTGTGCGGTGCAGGAGACGAGGTGGTCCTGCCGCAAGTCAAGGGACATAGGACGAGGGTTTAAGGCCGTTCTATGTGGAAGTTCCAGGACCACCAGTGTTGTCGGAATAATCGTCTCCGAACGATTTCGTGACTCGCTTGTAAGCGTCGAGCGCTTTGACGATCGATTGATGAAGACCGTTGTCGCCGCTAAGGAGCGACTCTATCACTTCTTCTCTGTGCATGCACCGCCGACTGGCTGCTCGGATCAAGCCAAGGAAGAGTTTTGGAGCCTGCTTGATGAAAAGACAGCAGTGGTACAGTCGACAGATGTCTTCATAGTCGCTGGACACCTTAATGGGCACGTAGGTGCTACGAAAGACGGGTACAGCTGTCATGGTGGCTTCGGATACGGATCACGTAACGCCGATGGTGAGCGCATTCTTGATTACGCGGAATTGCATAACCTCACCATAGTGAACACCGTCTTCCGAAAACACGACTCGCACCTTATCTCATACTACAGTGGCAGCACCAAGACTCAGATGGACTTTGTCCTTTTGAGAGATCGCAACCGAAGTCTGTCACAGACGCGAAGATCGTGCCTGAGACGGTCGCCCCACAGCATCCGAGGCTGAAACAGGTCGAGCGATGCGGTGCAGCTAGAATTAAGTGGTGGCGAATCAGAGAGAAGGAAGCAGCTGTGATTTCTCGCGTGCGGTTACCGACAGTCACGACTGCCGACTAAACTTGGAAGAAGGCGAGCGACGCGATTCGTCAAGCTGCACAGTCGGAACTCGGCATTACGAAGCCTGGGCGACGGAAGGTCGACAAGCAGACATGGCTGTGGAGAGATGACGTGAAAGCAAAAGTGCGAGAGAAGAAGTCGCTCTATCACGTGTTTCTCGGCGAAAAGACAGCCGATAACTGGCGGAAGTACAAAGAAGCGAAGAAAGCTGCAAAGAAGGCCGTGGCTGTTGCAAAGACCACTCATTATGGATATGTCAACGAGAAGCTCGAGTCTCGCGATGGTGAGTGGTATCTGTACCGACTTGCAAAGAATCGCCATCGCCAGACCGAGGACATCGAGAAGTTCTTCGGCATCAATGATGAGAACGGCCATCTTCTTACGGACCGCAAGAAGGCATTGAAGCGATAGCGCGATTATTTTGAGGAAATCTCTACGGTAGAGTTCCCTCATCTAGCCATCCCTTCAACGGCTCCAACCCACGGCCCCGTTCAGAAGATCACCGTGGAGGAGATTGAAGCGGCTTTGAAGAAGATGAGGCCAGGCAAATCGACTGGGCCCGATGAAATGGCAGCTGATTTATGGAAATCCAAGTGCTGGTACCCTGCTGAGTGCCTGGCAAAGTTTTTCAATCAGGTTGTGGCGGAGAAGAAGGTGTCTGAGTGCTGGCGCCAAAGTACGACGATTCCGATTTGGAAAAAGAAGGGCAGTCCTGCTGACTGCTCCAATTACCGTCCGATTCATCTGCTTTCGCACAGCATGAAGATCTTTGAGCGAATTGTCGATGGACGAATTCGGGACATCGTCCAGCTTTCCAGCAATCAGTGCGGCTTCGTGGCTGGCTGTGGCACCGTTGATGCTATTCACGTCGCCCGCCTCCTGATAGAGAAGCATCGCGAGAAACAGAAGGCAGTGCATATCGCCATCCTCGACTTGGAGAAGGCCTTTGACAGCGTACCGCGTGAAGTGAATATGGTACATCATGGAGTTCCCGAAGAGCTCATAGAGTGGTGCGAATTCTCTACTCTTGTCCACAGAGTCGAGTTCAAGCTGCAGCTGGATCCTCGATGGAGTTCCACATCTCTGTCGGGGTACACCAGGGTTCTGCCCTTTCCCCACTCCTCTCTATTGTCGTCATGGATGTCATCACATGAGATCTTCAGAAGCCCGTCCCTTGGACGTTGCTTTATCCCGATGACGTGATGCTCGCTAGCGAAGAGAAAGGAGAACTCGAGCGAGAGTTGCAAGCCTGTTTTGATCGCTTGGAGCGGTTTGGACTCAGATTGAACGTGAAGAAGACCGAGTATTTAACGACGGACGTTACCGAGTCCAGCTCCATCAAGGTTAACGGCATCGAGCTTCCGCGCACTGCGGCCCTTAAGTACCTGGGATCAGCAGTCGCGTCTGACGGCAAACTGATGGTCGAAGTGAATTCACGCAAGTGAAATAAGTGCAGCTTGGTCCAAGTGGCGCTCGTTGACTGGAGTGCTCAAGAAAATACCAGAGCGCTTTAAAACAAAGATCTACAGAGCAGTCATCCGGCCAGAAGCGATGTACGGCGCTGAGAGTTGGCCTGCGACCAAGGATATTGAAACGCGCCTCAGCGCCATGGAGACGAAGATGCTGCGCTGGACGGCAGGAGTCACGCGCATGGACCGCATCTGAAACGATGCTATTCGGCAGAAGTTCGGTGTGGCGCCGATAACTGACAAGATGCGCGAAGCTCGCTTACGATGGTGCGGCCACGCTCTGCGTGGAGAAGAAGACAGCGTTCGCAAGAAAGGCCTTAATTTCGAGGTAATAGAAAAACGGCCTAGAGGGCGCCCGAAGCAGCGTTGGGCTGATACGTTACATACGGACTTGGAAGCGGCTGGTGTCCACCCTAATGTAGCGCTGAACGGGAAAGGTGGCGTCATGACACCAGAATAGCGGACCCCGCTACGAAGCGGGACAAACGCTGAAGAAGAAGAAGAAGATGCTTGAGCGGGAGGCTGCGATTTTCGGCAAGTATTTCCGCAAAAATCGCCGAGAAATTGCACCCCTCGGCCGCGCATGAAGATCATTTCTCAAAATTTGGATTTGCATCAATAAGATCGAAAATTTCTTTTTGCTTTAGTATGCTACTCGCACTTGCACATCTCTTAGAACTAAGAGAGTTATGGCCACTTTGTAAAAGTACTCCAATTTTTTCGAACAAAAATAGCACCCCCACCCCTGCTGCGCATGAATATGCATTTTCTTAAAGGTGATTTTATGCTTATAAGAAAGAGAATTTCTTCTAGTGTTTCATATGCTACTGCTTTTGCATATTTCTCAAAACTTAACGAGTTACGATGGTTGAACAGAGTAAAAGTCAAGCACCTTCCAATCACATCGACGAGCGGTCGACCAGTGGTCCTTCCTTTTTGATCACATCGAAAATAGCTCCAAATGAGCTACGTTTCTTGTTATGTATTAATCAAAGATTGTGCTTCCGTAAAGCACATGTCAGCTTCAGACATCGTTCCGTTCAGAAAGAAAAATCTTTATTTTTGAAAAAAAAATTGAGCATGACCTCACCTGATCGCAAGGACATCGCTTAGGAAAGGGTTGATTTTTTTGAACAAGTGCTAAATAAAAGCTGTGCTGTTGTGGACTCTAATTCCAGCTCCAGTGCTAGCCTTGTTCGGGAAATATTTTATTTTTGGAAAAATCCAGAATAGGAAAATCACTCCACCTGATCCAGGATAGGAAACTCACAACCTGAAAGGTTGCATAGGAGAGACCTGATTTTGAATTGAAGAATAAATTTCGGCGAGGTCCATTTTCAGCTTCAGTAGTTACATCTCTCAACTAAAAAATGTGTCGCGCCGTCACCTCGTTAACTAAGGTGGTCATATTAGGATCGCCGATTTTGCCGAAGTTCGACTGAACTTTGAGGGGGGACGGTTCTCACATTCGCTTTGAGTTACGTAGGGTAGTAAAGTAGCCAGCAGGAATAGGTCTGATGTATCAAAACTTCGTCTAGGAGGTTGTTTTGGTGCTTATGACGAATCAGACGTCCGTTTATGAAATTTCATACCACTAGCGAGAGTATGTTGCGATAGGTTTGGGTAAGCTCGCCAGGGCATTATTTTCGTCGCATATCCTTGCGACGGCCATTCTGCCTTGGGGAAGGACGGAACTATAGATTGCATTTCGGGGTTCATTGTAAATTTATTACCCACAAAGCATGTAAAAAATGTGTGATGGTAACACAACGAAAGATTAAGCAATCGAATGGTGATTCAAGAATGATGTCGATTCCAGGTAAGATTTGTTTCCTGCTTGTAAAATAACTCCTGCACAGAGTGTGGGTCAAGTTGGTGGTCCTGATACGACTATCGATACGACTATCGATTAAGAAGGAAACTGGCCATAATCGTCCAAAAAGACATAGCCATCGTGTTCAGCACCCTTAATAACCTCTCTGAACAAAGTTTGAATGGAACGGATGTTAATACTGTTAAAATGATGTACCGTCGCGCACCATTGAGCGACATTGTCGTCAACGTGTTAAGGCAGCTATCGAAGAGAGCAATAAGGCAGCTATCGAAGAGAGCATCTTGGGAGCAATAATGTTGAAACCTACGAGGGCGCAACCGTTCTACTGCGAGAAAGATGTTAACAGTACCTTGATTATTAACGTTTGTATGAAGAAATCGAATTATTCCAAACTACTGAAAAGAGAATTATAGGCGTTTACTGTCAAAGATATATCTAGCCATTTACCTGTGGTAGTTAGGCTTTAGCTGCAGGAACATCGTCATTTCATTTTCCTGCAGCTGCAATGACTACTTTTTTCCGTTTGATGAAGGACGAATAGCTTAGCTTACCGTATAGTTTGTTTTGCAGGATTTGACGTAAATGTTTCCACGTAAAAAGGATCTTTATTGGGCCATGTACTAGCTAAGTCGATAAACAGAAATTTGCAAAATGAGGGAAATTTTAGAAACTGCTCAAGCAACTCCGTAATGTATCATGGTTCCTTGTAATGTAGATATAGGTAGATACTGCGACCAAACGCGTTGAAGATCACCTCAAACTTGGATAATTAAACATTTACCTTGAATATACAAAAAATAAATACTCATGCGAATAACGAGTATAGATTTGCAGCATTGATTGTAAGGCAATATGGAATGATCGTGATAGTGATAGTGATATGGAATGAAAAGCACAACCAAATATGACTCTACTACGCGAACAATACCAAGCAAGCAAAATGAGCCTCATATGAACGAGAACAACAATGCATGAGATTCAATCAGCTAAGGCAAACGCAAAAGACACAAATACTACTGACACGACAATGAGAACCTCACTTTGGGAAAAACTATAGCCACAAGATGAAATGGCAAGGCGAACAAGGCTAAACAAGAGCAAATATGAACAGAATACAATATGATAGCGTGATATGTAACAAGAGCAAATATGAACAGAATACAATATGATGGCATGATATAACAACAATAAGATACGCAGCACAACAACAGAGGATAACAACGCTGCGACACGATTAGCACAAAAGATCCATAAGAAACAACAAAATATGCATAAAACTGAACCGACAAAAACACGCGCAAGGAGAAGAGAGAGAAAAATCCTCCCGAAGATGAACCACGGAGCCAAACACGCGCAGCATGGAGAGCTCCTCCAACCAGCCTCTCCGGACGCTCACAGCCGCACGACTGTCCGCGAACCCAAGAACGAAAGCTGGAAGCGCTGATTAGGAAGAAAACCATGAAAAATAAGAGGCACAGATAAATAGCCCGGAGAAGGATGAGAGTCCAGAGAGCGCCCGCGGTCGAACGGGACGGGGAATCATTCAATGGAGACGACTTGTCGTCACTTCGGCTCGCGTTGATGTGGTCCTCCCTAATTGCTGGTTCCGCTGCTAGCTGAAGAACCGCCCGTCAGCCGCCGTCTGTCGTCTTCCAGCTCCTGGATCCTATGACTCGCTAGTTCCTTGTGAAGAACGTTACCGAGGGCCCAGTGGTGACCCTCGTCTTTGGGAATCAGGTCCTTTCTCTGACAGTCGAAGCATCTCCTGCCAATACTTGCATCGCTGTCCGCCGGGACAGAACTCCATGCACCGGAGACACGCGCTATCTTGTTTGACGATGTTGTAGCGTTCGTCTCTGTCGGTAATTCTTAGGCGCGACTCCAAGCAGTGCATGGCCACTTCTCCACAGAATGAGCAACCAAGGTCCGGATGCATTCCTGGCGATCTCCATTCACTCTTCCTGAACGAAAACCTGAAAAACTGCATCCTCATTCTCTGGACCCTGAATTGGACTGCTTGGATCCTTTCGACTAACTCAGCTTTTTCGTCGATCTGTCCTTCTCCTAGCTTTTCCTAGTCCAACGCGCTCCAGTTTCGGATCACCCTCCTCGACGTCGTCTTGCTGCATGCGGACTTCTGTTTCTAGACCACCGTTCTCGACATCCTCTTTCTGCTTCGCGCACGACGTCCTTCGCATCAGCAAAATCTGGTTCGGGCTAGGGTTGAGCTCCCAAAAATTTCGACTAACCGAATATGTTCGAATAGCAAGAATTTTTGAATATTCGAAAATCGAATACATTCGAAAATCGCAATTTTTCGAGCAGATTCGAATTCGAATGTTCTAATATTCATTCGGGCGCAATAACGTTTTGGGAGAAAAGATCACTTCATCAAAGCAAACACAGGGTGTCGCAAAAAATGCATACACTGATTGGAGGATGACAACGTTGCTCAAGGTGAAGGTGCTGAGAAAGTTAAGGGCTCACATGAAAGCTAAATGATCTTTCATATGGGCGGTGTGGATCGTTCCAGGCACTCATCCGAATTCTTGCATTTTAAATTCCATTGATTGTGCTTCACTTGAATACTGTAATTTTCCTTAAAGAAACCGAGTTGTTTGATTTCAACTAGCTTTAATGTTTAAAACTTAAAAATACACCATGGCTTGCGAGAATGAAGGGTATCCTAAAAAATAAGATTCTAACATTGCTTCTAGTGAAGCTTTTGGAGCTTTTTGAGACTCATGCTAAAGCACAGGGTAACGAGATTTCTGTGGCGTGCAAATAGTCATGATTGCGCCGTACCCTACCAGAAACCTTGCATTTCAGACTCGATTGATTGTGTATGGGTCACACGAGTGGGTGGTGCTTTGGAGTAGTAACTAAATCGCCTCTGCACTCCGACGATGTTTTCCATTTTTCAGAAGAACTTCAGGATAAACTTCTTCTCCTCTTAAGAAGCCCTGGAGCCGGGCATGACTCTTGCTATGGGCTCAGATGTTTAGAAAGCGTTATAAGAGCAATAGGGAGAACGGAAAATTGGTGGCGATGTCCGTTCCTCCACGTGGTGCCACTGGAAACTACTCGCTCTGCGAGTTAAGCCGAACACGGACACTCGATTGCAGGTGACAGGCCCTTGTGACAGGCCGGCCTACGAAGACACATGTCACATCACATGGTGTATGACAGCTCAAGTGTTTCGAGATAGTGCTACGGCGTCCGCGGGAGCCGACGCGCACTCGCAGAGCCCGGCGAGTGTGAGAAGTATGCGAGGGTCCCTGATGCGAGGACGGCATCGGGGGGCAACTGAGCTAGTCCGAAAGTCCCGTAACGTAAGCAGGACCCGCGTGGCAACGCTGAATGTGGGTACGTTGACGGGCCGCTCGTGCGAGTTGGTTGAAGCACTGGAGCGTAGAAGAGTTGATTTCTGTGCGGTGCAGGAGACGAGGTGGTCCTGCCGTAAGTGAAGGGACATAGGACGTGGCTTCAAGGCCGTTCTATGTGGAAGTCCCAGGACCACCAGTGGTGTCGGAATAATCGTCTCCGAACGATTTCGTGACTCGATTGTAAGCGTCGAACGCTTTGACGATCGATTGATGAAGATCGTTGTCGCCGCGAAGGAGCGACTCTATCACTTCTTCTCTGCGTATGCTCCGCAGACTGGCTGCTCGGATCAAGCCAAGGAAGAGTTTTGGAGCCTGCTTGATGAGAAGACAGCAGAGGTACCGTCGAAAGATATCATCATAGTCGTTGGTGACCTCAACGGGCACGTCGGCGCGACGAAAGACGGGTACGGCTGTCATGGTGGGTTCGGTTACGGATCGCGTAACGCAGATGGTGAGCGTATCCTTGAATATGCGGAATCGCACAACCTCACCATAGTGAACACCGTATTTCGCAAACGCGATTCCCACCTCATTTCGTTCTATAGCGGGAACACCAGGACTCAGATAGACTTTGTCCTTGTGAAGGATCGAGACCGAAGTCTTGTCACAGACGCGAAGGTCGTGCCGTATGAGGCGGTCGCCCCACAGCATCGACCGCTGATCTGTACTTTAAAGATCGCCCCTCCGAGGCTGAAGCAGGTCGAGCGATGCGGTGCACCAAGAATCAAGTGGTGGCGAATGAAAGAGAAGGAAGCAGCTGTGATTTCTCTCGTGCGGTTACCGATAGTGACAACTGTCGACGAAACTTGGGAGAAGGCCACCGACGCGATTCGTCACGCTGCACGGTCGGAGCTCGGCATCACGAAGCCTGGACGACGGAAGGTCGACAAGCAGGCCTGGCTGTGGACAGATGACGTGAAAGCCAAAGTTCGAGAGAAGAAGACGCTATATCACGTGTTTCTCGGCGAAAAGACAGCCGATAACTGGCGGAAGTACCAAGAAGCGAAGAAAGCTGCAAAGAAGGCAGTGGCTGTTGCAAAAGCCACTCATTATGGAGATGTCAACGAGAAGCTCGAGTCGCGCGATGGTGAGCGGTATCTGTACCGACTCGCAAAGAATCGCCATCGCCAGACCGAGGACATCGAGAAGTTCTTCGGCATCAATGATGAGAACGGCCGTCTTCTTATGGACCGCAAGAAGGCATTGAAGCGATGGCGCGATTACTTTGAGGAAATCTCTACAGTAGAATTTCCTCATCTAGCCATCCCTTCAACGGCTCCAACCCACGGCCCCGTTCAGAAGATCACCGTGGAGGAGATTGAAGCGGCTTTGAAGAAGATGAGACCAGGCAAAGCGACTGGGCCCGACGACGTGGCAGCAGAACTGTGGAAGTCGAAGTTTTGGTACCCTGCTGAGTGGTTGGCGAAGTTCTTTAATCAGGTCGTGGCGGAGAAGAAGGTGCCTGAGTGTTGGCGCCAAAGTACGACGATCCCGATTTGGAAGAAGAAGGGCAGTCCTGCAGACTGCTCCAATTACCGTCCGATTCGCTTGCTTTCGCACAGCATGAAGATCTTTGAGCGAATTGTCGATGGATGAATTCGGGACATCGTCCAGCTTTCCAGCAATCAGTGCGGCTTCGTGGCTGGCTGTGGCACCATTGATGCCATACACGCCGCCCGCCTCCTGATAGAGAAGCATCGCGAGAAACAGAAGGCAGTGCATATCGCCTTCCTCGACTTGGAGAAGGCCTTTGACCGCGTACCGCGTGAAGTGATATGGTACGCCTTGCGACATCATGGAGTTCCCGAAGAGCTCATAGAGTGGGTGCGAATTCTCTACTCTTGTCCAAAGAGTCGAGTGCAAGCTGCAGCTGGAACTTCGATGGAGTTCCCCATCTCTGTCGGGGTACACCAGGGTTCTGCGCCTTCCCCACTCCTCTTTGTTGTCGTCATGGATGCCATCACACGAGATCTTCAGAAGCCCGTCCCTTGGACGTTGCTTTATGCCGATGACGTGATGCTCGCTAGCGAAGATGAAGGAGAACTCGAGCGAGAGTTGCAAGCTTGGTGTGATCGCTTGGAGCGGTTTGGACTCAGATTGAACGTTAAGAAGACCGAGTATTTAACGACGGACGTTACCGAGTCCAGCTCCATCAAGGTTAACGGCATCGAGCTTCCACGCACTGCGGTCTTTAAGTACCTGGGATCAGCAGTCGCGTCTGACGGCAAACTGATGGTCGAAGTGAATTCACGCGTGAGTGCAGCTTGGTCCAAGTGGCGCTCGTTGACTGGGGTGCTCTGCGATAGGAAGATACCGGAGCGCTTGAAGTCGAAGATATACAGAGCAGTCGTCCGGCCAGTAGCGATGTACGGCGCTGAGTGTTGGCCTGCGACAAAGGAAGTTGAAACGCGCCTCAGCGTCATGGAGACGAAGATGCTGCGCTGGACGGCTGGAGTCACGCGCATGGACCGCATCCGAAACGAAGCTATTCGGCAGAAGTTCGGTGTCGCGCCGATAGCGGACAAGATGCGCGAAGCTCGCTTACGATGGTACGGCCACGTTCTGCGTGGAAAGGAAGATAGCGTCCGCAAGATAGGCCTTAAGTTCGAGGTGGTAGGAAAGCGGCCTAGAGGGCGCCCGAAGCAGCGCTGGGCTGATACGTTACATACGGACTTGAAAGCGGCTGGCGTCCACCCTGATCTAGCGCTGGATCGGGAAAGGTGGCGTCATGACACCAGAATAGCGGACCCCGCTACGAAGCGGGACAGACGCTGAAGAAGAAGAAGAAGAAGATATATGGCCCATAACTCCTGCAACAAAAACATAGGCGTATAAAAAGGCTAAGAATGCACCAAATTTGAGCCACTTTTAAACCTTGTTTGCCCATGGTTTGTAGATTATGGTGGAGCGGTATTATTCATAAGGGACCACTTCTGGATTGATAAGAACCTTCATATCGTGTGGGTTGCTTTGCAGCTCACGTCGCAGCCCCTCTTACGGAGTTTTACTTCTTATTCGTTCCATAGAAGATATTGAACAATAGTTTTCCCAGGCTTTATAGAGCAAGACATTTTCTTTAAGATGTTTAACAAACAAAGATTGAAAATCTAAAGATTTAGGAATTTCACAGCTAGTCTTTCGCAGGTGCAATATTTTGCAGATGGACTGAGAACCGCTACCACGTCCTTTTCTTTTGCTGTTACATTAATCGCTTTACCAGAATGTGCATTTTGCCTTTAAACAGCGCGATTGAGTCTCTAATATATGGTGTTAGGTTTTCTTTCCTATCAAACGAACATTTTTATTGATTTTCACTATTTGTACACAAAAGCCTGTGGAGTGCGGGGAGAATTTTGGAAAATCGTGTATGACAAAAACCTACCGTGCGTGGTCGTTGTTTTTATATCATCAGGTTCCCGCAAAGGTAGCATTAAACGCACTATTATTTTGACCTTTCTGGGATCGCTCAACTTTGAGAAATTTTTCATCAAATGAGGCAGAGGCTGAATACCCATTACGAACGACGCCCTCCAACTGCGCTTACAAATTTTTCCTTCTACTCTCTTCTCCTCATAGCTGAGTCTTCGTCTCACTTGTGGACTTGTAGAGCTTTCCTTGTAGTTTCCTAGAAACTGCATACTGCTTAGTAATAGATTACGCACACGGCTGAATGTTTCATTTGTTCCAGCTGGTTGCTGCATCGTGTATGATCAGAAAATTAATAGCGTTCTTCTGTTGTAGTTCAGATCCGTTCATCCAATGTTTACTCTTGAGAAGCCTCTGCACTGCCCTACACAATACCATCATACTCCATGTTCAACCACCAATCTTCCGAAATTTAGTCACATCGGAACGGAAGCGCCCCACCACGGGCCAGCGAAGAATTTTCGGTAGTTTTACGTGAGAGCGCATTACTTTGTAATAAGAGCAGCTACAACCATAATACTTTCCAGAAGTATAACACTAAGTATATGCTACATAACTGTTAGTATGCGGTTTTTTTGCAATTGGAAAAAGACAACCAATAACCTCTCCTAATTTTGTTGCAGGACTTATGGGCCACCCTGTATATATACCATATTCATGCCGAATTGGACACTTTTCAAACCAAATTGGACACTTTTCACGCCAAATTGGACACTCTTCTAACCTCGCCTAAGACTTTTGAAATCAAGAGAACTCTTCCAAATTGAAATAACCTTCATGCCAGGTTGAACTACAGACTCAATAAGATGGCTAGAAAAAATTTTTATTCAATGAAAATTTAGGATGATTTTTTTGAATTTTTTCTACCTTAGGTGCCCAAATGAGTGTAATAATTTTATAAAAGTTTTACTTTCGGGGAATAAGTAAAAAACTAAATTTTGTTTAGATGCGCGGCAATACAGCAACCATATGGTGCCCTAAAATACCAGGTTGCGCCATGCACTCGAATAGCTCAGCGCACTTTTTATTTGATTGATAGTGTGAATGCTGTTTACATGGGTGAGATGTTCACCAAGTTTGATGTAATTGTCTTGTATTTCATTCGTAGTTTGTGATCTTTGTTGTGTAATTGCACTTGCTTTTACCTACAAGAGTGGTTTGTTGGTTAATAGATGAAGGTTTTCAGATGTAAGCTAGAAAGTTATTTTGTATTAGCTGTCATTTTTGAAGTACTCTACTTACTACTAGTACTTTTGTGAGTAGCGTCTTATGTAGTTTTTTGTCTAGTTGAATCAAAATGGAAAGGGAGAATACCGCTTGCGTCGATTTATATTATGTTTATGTTGAATATATTTATATTTTAATTTATACATACCTACCTAGACAATGCAACAAGTACAATTGTTAAGAACGCACATACCTCGTTGTTCGATGTAAATAGCATTTACGCTATCAACCAAATAAAAATCGTGACGAACTTTTTGAGTGCATGGCGCAACCTGGTATTTTAGGGCACTGTATGGTTGCGGCTCTGCTGCGCTTCAAAGCAAAATTTAATTTGTTATTTTTTCTCCAAAAGTAAAAATTTTATAAAATTATTACACTCATTTGGGCAGGTAATTAAAAAAAATCAAGAAAGTTATTCTAAATTTCCCTTGAACAAAAATTTTTTCTAACCATCTTAATGAGTCTGTAGTTCAACCTGTATAAAAGTTATTGCAATTCGGAAGAGTTCTCTTTGATTTCAAAAGTCTTAGGCGAGGTAGAAGAGTGTCCAATTTGACGCGAAAAGTGTCCAATTTGATTCGGAAAGTGTCGAATTCGACCTGAAAATGGTATATACATACATATGCATATATATACTATTTTCACGTTGAATTGGACACTTTTCAAATCAAACTGGACACTCCGAGCAAGTTCATAAAATGAAACCACCTATTGGGAAGGTGAAATAAAAATTTCAAAGAAAGTCATGCTAAATCTTCAGAGAACAAAAAGTTATTCCAACCTTTTCAGAGAGTCTCTATTTCAACCTGAGAAATGACCATATTTCAAAAATGGTAAATTCAACATCAAAAACGTCGGGTTTGCCTAGATCCTATTCAAGGAATCTAAGGTCCAACTTGGTTTGAAAAGTGCCCAGTTTGACGTGAATGTGATATATCTCTCAACCAGTTCTACTTAAGTTCTTGCGTTCGGCATCTAGTTAGTTGTTAGGTGGGCTAAGAAGCGGGCTGTAGCCGATTCCTTCACCTGAAACAAGCATGTTAGACAACTTTAAATAACGAAACAAAAACAAACCAGAAACGAAAAGCGACACGAACAACGAGAAACAACGAGAGCAGTTGAAAACCCAAATGGGATGGATGGTCCCCCACACAGCAGTCAGAACGGCCGCTCCCATCTCACGAAACACAACGCGCCGCCTCTGGTGCACTGTGACTGCTGGAGAAAATCGTGGTGGGACCCTTCGCATGGTCGGCTGTGGGAAGGACAACAGCAGTAGCTCGGCAACAGACGGGCATCAGGAACGTATCAGGGCGACCCAAAAGAAGAATGACCGGCTCTCTCGAGCCCGCAGTACCGCGTTCGTTGAATAAGTCATACTGAATTTTATGTGGGTTGCCGCTATGGTTCCTCTGCCCTTATTCTGTTTCCGTTTTTGGGTATTTGGCAGAAACTGCGCACTGTACTATAGCGGGGAACGTCGTGGAACCCCTCAGGTGACCGTTTCAGGACAGCAGCCAAGCAGCAGCTCAGCAGCAGCTGCACAGCACCTGTGCAGCACTTAAGCAGCTGTAGTCAGGATTCGTGGTGTGACCAACCGATTATCGCAAGCGCTCGCAGGCAGCTGGGCAGGAGAAGGGCGGATGGTTGCTACAACCAGCAGCAGCTCAGCAGCTGCTGGAGAGCAGGCCACTTACAAGTGTTGGTCTGTAGGGCGTGTCCAGCCAATGGCGGGAGCCGGATTGAACGTTCTTGCAGCACCTCAACAGCACTTCTCGAGGCAGGCTCAAGCGTGAGGTGCGATTTCTATCAAAAACTTACAACCCCCCCCCCTCACCAGAAGGGTCTTGGTATCGATCCCATCCCTTCGAGAGAATCGATGAATTTCAATGTTAAGTTGTCTCTTATATTTATTTATTTATTTATTTATTTATGCGTCGCAAAAGACGCGCTTTACAATTAGAATAAAAGAAAGCTGAAACAAACCATGCCTAGACAAAAAAAAATAAAACAAACACAACACAACAACGGAACGAATCTGGTGGAGAAGAAGAAGGGCATTCTTTTGCTATTCAGATCATAAAACTACAACTCCAGTGGGTTTGGAAGGTAATGTTAGCAAGTAAGCGCTTGATATGAGTCTCTTAGGTGAAAAAAGCAGAAGATTCGTAGGACTCACTAAATTCACGACAACTAAAACGAAAACTTCTACCAATGTAGCTTACAAAAGGTGACATTGTAACTAGGTGGCAACGAGCCAATATAGGCAAAGGAACCAGCCTGTCCGCATCAGCCAGCTATGATGCCCTAAGGTAGATGCCAGAACTTCGGCACATGGGTACGCTGGCCGCCCCATGGAACTGGTATCTAGGACAGGCCAGTTCGTTTAGCTGCAGAGATTGGAGGGGGCAAGCTACATGGTAGAAGCAATAAAGAGAGTGCATATGAAAGTTTCTAAACAATTCAGTCGAACCCCACTTTCCAAAATAAAATAACAGCATGAACGCCACCAAAAAAAAATGCCGCTTTATAAGAAATAGAAGGAAACCTACATATAGAGCAAACAAACGTATCAACAAAGAAGGCTAAATATAGTGAAAAAGGGGGAAGGAAGCGCTATGCTGGTGACATCCGTCTGTAGGTACCCTAAACGCAAAACTATAAAGAAAAGCGAAGCAAGAAAGAGAAAAGAAAAACACTGTCCTGACAAGAAGGGTGTAGGTGGGATCCGACAGTGGTGCTGAGAATGCTACATAATCTCGGTAGGCGTATATTAAACGCAGCTGTTCGGAATTCCTAAAACCTGCAAGACATCGATTCTATCTAACTGTTTCTTGAAAATGCAACTGCTTTCAGATTGCATGACCTCGGCAGGTAAGTGTCTAATCCACCGAGCCCCACGATAAAAAATGAAGTTGAACAACTGGGCGTAGTTCTTCTTTTGGATCATGGGATAGTGGAGGTTAAATCCTCCAGATCGTGGTCCACAAGGTCTGAATATCCAGTACTTGCTAGCACGCAGTTTGAGCTCGCCACGAAGTACTTTGAAGCAGAACATTAGATCAGCGACAACCCTTCTGTGCAGTAGGGACCTCAAGCCTAGTAAATTTAGCCGATCTCCATAACTCGGAAAAGTTAGCTCACAATTCCCTCGCTGCAATCGACTACACACAAGTCTCGTAAACGTTTTTTGGACTTTCTCAAGTGTAAGAATTTGCTTCTTAGGAGTTGGATTCCATATTTGCGAACAGTACTCCAAGTGAGGAAGAACGTATGTTTTATAAAGTTTGATCAGCACGTCTGGATTGTCGCTGCAAACGTTACGAAAAATAAGATAAAGTGTGGCGTATGCCTTTTGAGTAATTTTTTCAATATGGTTGGAGAAATCAAGTTTTGAATCCACCATAACACCAAGATCTCTAACAGTTGAACACTCAGGAAGAGTTACGCCGTAAATATTATATTCAGCAGCACGCCCTTCACCAATGTGTAACACGCAGCACTTTTCCGGATTGACAGTTAGACTTAGCTCAGAAGCCCAAAAACAAAGCTCTTGCAAGGCATTGTTCAAAGCCAAGCTGGTTTCTGCACGATTTTCTTCATCGTAAATTCCGTAGATCTTTATATCATCGGCGTATACTTGAAGTTTGAGATTACTAGAAAATCTGATGATATCAGAAATACCAGCTGTGTACAACAGAAATAGGAGAGGCGACAATACACCACCTTGTGGAACTCCGCTAGTACAGTTGTATTTGTCGGAAAACTCATATCCTACTCGAACAGTCATTGATCTGTTCTCCAAATATGAAGCGAACCACTTCAGAAGCTGTCCTTCAATACCTAATGAGTTCAGCTTGAGAAGCAAATTCGTGTGGGATACCTTATCGAATGCTTTCGTCAAATCTATGTAGACCACATCAACCATTTTGCCTTGGTTAAGAGCAACTCTCCAGTCGAATATGCTATCAACAAGATTCGTCACTGTGGAGAGTCCCGGTAGGAAGCCATGCTGCTCTGGTGATAAAGCATCAGTTCGAGTTAACCACGGCAACATTTTTTCTCTTATTATGCTTTCCATAACCTTAATAGGACCAGATATGATGCTAATTGGTCGAAATTGAGAAACCGAATATGCAGCTGATACTTTAGGAATGGCCGTTACTAGTGCGTGCTTCCAAGCATATGGAACCTCTCTAAACATCAATGAAATATTAAAGATATCCGAGAGAGGTCGAGGGAGTTCATAAGCACACTCTTTCAAAATAATTGGTGGAATGCCATCACAGGGTTCAGTAGTAGAAGGCTTCAGGTTTCTGAGAACCCTGTATACTTCATCAGGTCCAAAGACAACATTACTGAAGGGTTGCTTGGTATTCGAAATTAAAGAAGCATTCCCAGAAGCTATTATGCTTGCATCGATGGAACGATACATTGTATCATCAGAGAAAGCGTCAGCAAAGTAACCACCTAAAGCAGTAGCTTTGCTTTTGTCGCAAGAACAGACATTACCATAAACATCAGTTATGTTTGGAAGAGCTCCATTCGATCTAATCTTACTACGTATATGTAAATGTAGCCTTCTCATAGAAACATGTTTGGCGAGGTTATGCTCACGCTGAGCCCAGAATCTTTTTAGATGATAGTCAATATTTGCACAGACTGTTTCATAGCAGGCATTATTCAGCGGATCAGGTACAGAGCGAAATATGCGCTCTTTTTGGGCAAGCAAATTTCGAATATGCTCTGGATAATTCACACGAGACGACTGCTTGGTTATGAAAGGCACAAAATGTACCAGTCTATCGTAAATAGCCTTGCAAAATCTTTGGTAAAGGTCATCTACATTTTCGTAACCATCGAAAATAAGTGGCCACTCAATTTCGGAAAGACTCTGCCTGAGGGAGGCAAAGTCAGTATTGAGAAAGTCCGGCAAGGGTAGGAACATATGGGAAAGAGGTGAGCAGTGCAAATTGAATTGAACGGTGTAATGGTCAGAGGTAGCGAATGGAGGCAAAATCCGAACATTGGATACTATAGGGGATGTGGACAAGATGACATCCAAAACATTCTCTTCGTGGGTCGGCTCACTGACAATTTGTGTGAAGCCAGCATCATTAAAGAAGGCCAGAAAATTAGCTGAAGCATGGCATTTAGGAAAGTAATTTTGCCAATCTATTGCTAAATTCAGGTCTCCAAGAATTATAGTTTCACTTCTCACAGAAACCAAAGAGGAAAGAAGATCAAGCAGGGCCTCGTCATCCCCTTTTGATGAGCTAGGAGGGCGATAAACAATGATAAGTCGGACCTGTTTCAAATGGGCTCTTGTACAAGACGAAATTTCAACACAAAGTACATCAGCTTTAAGAGAGTTTCGACGCAAATAGGTCAATTAAATGAGGATTTTTTAGGTTTGGCAACGACATGGCAACACCCAACGCTTTTTCTCCGGAAAGAAGACGTCATTCGAATTTGAATGTATCCAATAAAAAAGTTTAAATAGTTGCTGTATATGGCTCCTATCGAAAGTAAACCTTCAATTTGCAGCAGAAAAAATCAGGCCTCTTCTAAGCAACCTTTCATCCGATCAGGTGAAGTGATTTTCCGGGAATTTTTCTAGGAATTTTTCAAAAGCAAAAAATGTTCCCTGAACAAGCTATCACTGGAGCCAAAACTAGAGTTCACAACAGCACAGATTTATTTAGTACTTGTTCAAAAAAGTCAAGTCATACCTATGTGATTTTCCCTATAATCAGTTAAGTCCTGCTCAATTTTTTTTAAATAAAGTTTTTTCCTAAACGGAACGATCTCTAAAGCTGGCATGTAGTTTTAGAAATCGATAATTGTTATTTTATATATATTCTAGAGTCCACCTTTTCCTAAGCGATTTTCCCTATAATCAGGTTAAGTCCTGCTCAATTTTTTAAATAAAGTTTTTTCTAAAACGGAACGATCTCTAAAGCTGGCATGTAGTTTTAGAAATTAATAATTGTTATTTTATATATATATATATATATATATATATATATATATATTCTAGAGTCCACCTTTTCCTAAGCGATTTTCCCTATAATCAGGTTAAGTCCTGCTCAATTTTTTTAAATAAAGTTTTTTCTCAAACGGAACGATCTCTAAAGCTGGCATGTAGTTTTAGAAATTGATAATTGTTATTTTATATATATATATATATATATATATTCTAGAGTCCACCTTTTCCTAAGCGATTTTCCCTATAATCAGGTTAAGTCCTGCTCAATTTTTTAAAATAAAGTTTTTTCTCAAACGGAACGATCTCTAAAGCTGGCATGTAGCTTTAGAAATTGATAATTTTTCTTATATAGATCTCTGGAGCTGAAATGTAGTTTCACAAAAGCTCAATCTCTGACTGTCACATAAAAAATGCAGCTTATCTGGAGCTATTTTTGATGTGATCAAAAAGGATGGATCACTGGACGATTGCTCGTCGATGTGATTGGAAGATGCTATACATGGACTTGGTTCGACCTAGCGTAACTCGCTCAACTTTGAGAATTATGTAAGGCACCTTCATGCGCGGCCGGAGGGTGTGCGATTTTCTGCAAGTATTTCCGCAAAAATCGACGAAAAATTGCACCCACCAGTCGCCCATAAAGATCATTTTTTCAAACTTTTTTAGGTTTTGCATTCAAAGATAGAACATTTTTTCTAGTTTTCTGAACGCTGCCCGCATTTGCATAAATAAAAGGATAAAGGATAAAGGACGTCGTTACTCAATCCCTTCTGGGATGCGCCAGCGCATTCTACTTCTACGGGATGTTGTGGAGGCGACATGAATGCGTATTTGGCCGTACAATGGCTTGCGGTGGCTAGCAGATGAACAAGTCAGCGCTTTATCCTTCCCAGACAAGTCTGGTACCAATTGACCGACCCCGGAGGGATGGAAGGCTTGGGCGGGAAATCCGAACCAGGAACCTGGTATCGGGCGCGTGTAGCGCAGTCGGAGGAGGCGCGACTGCCGCGTGCACCCGGTACCAGGTTTCTGGTTCAGATTTCCCGATCGCTACACGCATTTGCATAGCTCTTAAAAATTAGTGAATTATGTCCATTTTTGTAAAGCTACTCCAATTTTTCGAGCAAAGAACTGTATCCCTCCGGCCGCGCATGAAGATACCTTTTTTAAAAGGCGCTTTTGTAATCGTCGAAAAGAGAATTTCCTCTAGTTTTCTGAATGCCACCCGCGTTTGCATAGCTCTCAAAATTGAGCGAGTTACGCTCGGTTGAACAAAGTCCATGTATAGCACCTTCCAATCACATCGACGAGCAATCGACCAGCGATCCATCCTTCTTGATCACATGGAAAATAGCTTCAGATGAGCTGCGTTTAATTATAGATTTCTAAAGCTACATGCCAGCTTTAGAGATCGTTCCGTTCAGGAAAAAACTTTATTTTTGAAAAAAATTGAGCATGACCTCACCTGATCACAAGGAAGATCGCTTACGGAAGGCTTGATTTTTTTAGCAAATGCTAAATAAAATCTGTGCTGTGGTGAACTCCAGTTTCAGCTCTAGTGGTAGCCTCGTTCAGGAAACATTTTGTTTTTGAAAAATTAAGAGAAAAATTTAGGAGAATCACTCTACCTGACCGGATGAAAGGTTGCTTAGAAGAGGCCTGATTTTTTTCTACTGCAAATTGAAGGTTAACTTTTGGTAGGACCCATATGCAACAACTATTTAAATTTTTGATAGATACATTCAAATTCAATTGACGTCTTCTTTCCATAGAAAAAGCGATGCTCAAGGTGTTGCCATGTCGTTGGGATGCCTAAAAAATCTTCATTTAATCGATTTGTTTGCTTTAAAACTTTATTGATTGAATATTAATGATTATTTTATTTATCTACAGACCTCTGCTTACAATACTTGCGAAGGAGCGATCCCTCCGAGAAATTTTCTCCTTCGCAACCATGTCGAAGTACGACCCCCCTGCGATTCTCGCACCCCACGCTTGAGGCTGTTCCGGGGTCAGAATTTCGTGACGCCGCAGCACGTGAAGCAGCTCCTCCCCGCCTCGCCCCTGCCTCATTGACCAATCACAATCGAGGGCTGGTCCCGCAGCACATGCTGCTCAGCATCCGCGCAATCAATAAGGGGCGAGATCTACAGCCCAACTACTCCCGTTTTGTCGGAGTAAGGTACTGCCTTCTGAGTGTTGTTAACCAGTCAACTCTTTATTCTGCTTTTTGCTTTATTTTTTATACAAAGTAGTATTAATTGACCAAGTTGCAGGTCGAACACATTCTTGGACTATCACTCCCATAAATAGAGTTATTCTCTTGGATGGAAGGGCAATATAACGTCAGCGGATTTTTTTCATAACTACATGTGATAGTTCTTCTATCATCTACCCTCAGATGTATATGCAGTGTCCATTGGTGCTTTTCCTCGAAACATCTCAATTTGCCTTGGTGCAGTAGATGTTTATACTACCGCCTTTGAGAAGTGTTAAATCATATCAATCCGGAAAGCTAAGCTCGTGTGCTGCAGGCATTACTTCGACTCTACTTTAGCCCAAAAGGCAATCGCCCCTATTTTTATAGAATGATATCCAGATTTTTTTGTTCAGTATTCTTGTTTAATTATATCCTAACGCATCTATCTCTCCTGCACGTCTCCTTAGTCGCCTGGGGTGCGTAGTAGCTTAAAGAGGTTCTTGAAATAGAGAATCCGCTTTTTGTGCCTATGCTAGTTGCGGGCCCATTAAGTCGTAGTTCTCAAGGTGAAGCGACCGTTCAATCTATGAAAAAATAGTGAAATCAGTGAAAATCCTGAGCCAACTTCATATTTTTCGTCTCGTTCGCGACATTTAAAGGCGAAATGCAGCGGCGGCGGCTCTAACAACAAAAGGAAAAGGACCTAGTAGTGGTTTCTCGTCCATCTGACCAACTGCGTATCTGCAACAG
Source organism: Heligmosomoides polygyrus polygyrus (assembly GCA_947396885.1). Taxonomy (NCBI): domain Eukaryota; kingdom Metazoa; phylum Nematoda; class Chromadorea; order Rhabditida; family Heligmosomidae; genus Heligmosomoides; species Heligmosomoides polygyrus. Next base: position 59,149,559 of record OX377204.1, on the reverse strand, counting down.
AGCATCTATGAAACGCATCCATCTTTAGATCTTTAAGTCTCCATTTATTAATTCTCTTAGAAAAAGGTCCTGCTCTACAAGTGAAGAAAAAGTAGGGTTAACGTTTTATTTGTAAAGGAAGAGGAAGCATATTCAGCAAGAGGTGATGCGACGCGGCCTGCAAAGCTACCCACTCGGTCTGAAGGCTCCTATCGCATCAGAGATGGCTACTTGTGGGCAATATTTGCTTTACTATATTCTACAATTCATGAGAAAATAACAATAATTGTATCAACCTGGTCCTTCTTGCCGTTTCTATACGACTGAGTGTTTGATGCTTTACTATTGGACCACCTGTGGAGACATGTGTTAAGGGGATGCGGTATCTTAAGGTGTTCTAATATACGACATTTGTGGGAAAATCGCCATGGTTTCTTCTCTTTCAAACCCAGTTGGGCTGACACGACTCGTACTAATTCATGCGTGCGAGCAGCTAAGGGTGGCGGCATATCTGAACGCATCAATAATTCAGCGCTCATCCGGACACTCCAGGCACCTGCCTACGTCTTTAATCTCCAGTTTCCTGTCTGTCTCTGATCCATTCATCTCACTTACGATCTTCCTTCGCCAAGCAAGTAAAGACGCTGGACTTTCTCATCTAAACCAACTAGTCGAAGTGCACTAGTGAGAGGGCCTGAAAACGCACGCTAGCAAGTGTTCATCGACGTAGTGATTCCATTTTGTGCAACAACAAAAAAATGCGTGAAAAAGGTGCAGTTATAAGTGACTAGTGATTATAGTGCTCTTCATATCTGTTGGAAGGGCAGAAACGTTTTGTCACTTCTGTCAATGGAAGAACTCCTGATGTCGTAGAGGAGGTCCTTTAGATTTCATAGGGACTGCCTAAAGGATCGGAACAGCAGATGTTACTGCTTCGAGCAGGGTTGCTGATGTTTCCAATTTCATTTCGTTTCCTGGGCTTGACTGTCGCGCAGGGAGCGTGGCATTAAATGCCAACACTGCGTTTCAGAAAAGCGCGACCAGGGCTGGGACGCTTCAAGATTATTGAGGATTCCATGTCTCCGGTTCTAGTCAAACAGAATCCATTTGAAAACACGGTCGTAGTCCTGAACGAGCATCGACGACTGCTTTGCACGTCAGCCTGCTGTCATTCTATATCTCGCGGGAGCCAAAACAATTGAGAAATCTGAATCAAATCTGAATTGAAATAATTGAGATATCTGAGAAAAAGCCCAAACAAGGGGTGTGGGTAAGGGTCTGTACGCTCGCCGCCAAGTGCTGTCATGAAGATGACTGGAGTTGGTGGCGATGTGCGCTCTCCCACCTAACGTCATTGCAAACTGCCTGCTTCTGCAAACTAACAAGGAAAGGCTCCCAACTCATGGTGAGCTTTAGCGTTGCTATTTTGGCAGGATATAGGGCACTGTGAGTGGAGTCCAGAACCACAGTCACTTTTTGCTGAACGCCTCTATAAATTCCTGAAAAGGAGGTCTGAAAGCGTCGCGCAACTATAATCAACCCCTAACCAGAATACTATCTCAACGGTAGGTCGGAACAGCGCAAGTGTTGTATATGGGCAGAACCGCCTCTCCCTGGGAAGTAACAAACTGCAGATATCTCGACCCCAATACAACTCTGCGCAGAGTTAGGGGCGACGGAAGTCGCCTGTTGGCGCTCTGTTGATTCACGTGCTCCACAGTTGACGGGCGCGCGCGGGATGAGGGCTCGTACCGCGGACCAGCGCAGTGCACGGGTGGTGTACTAGGGAACGCTTGGGCTCGTGAGCTAGAGGTCAGGTGTTTGGATCCCGCAGTCTGCGTTTGGTTTGCACTTTTGCAAAATCAATGTTTATCATATAGGTAATCCACATAGGGTATTATAGAGTGTTATAGAGCATGTTTACATATAACATACCACCCATACCGTTAACAAGGGTGGTCCAGGCAGGGTCACCGATTTGGCTGAAACTTCGTCTAGAGGGGTTATTTGTGGTGCTGATCACGAATCTGACATCCGTTTTTCACGATTGGTCGGAGGCCACCCATACCATTAACAATGATGGTCCAGGCAGGGTCACCGATTTCGCTGAAACCTCGTCTAGGGGGTTATTTGGGGTGCTCATCACTAATGTGGCATCCGTTTTTCACGATTCTGCCCCTACCTGCCGTCACCGGATGAAACTCTAAGAATGTAATCCTGTGCCTTCCTGTATCTATATTATCCAGCCGAATCGCGAAGAACGGATGTCAGATTCGTGATCAGCACCCCAAATCGGTGACCCTGTCTGGACCACCCTTGTTAACGGGAATGGGTGGCCTCCGACCAAATCCGGAAAAACGGATGTCAGATTCGTGATCAGCACCCCAAATAACCCCCTAGACAAAGCTTCAGCGAATTTTTTTTTGACCGAAGTCTTATCGGTGGAGTCGGAACTTTTAACTCGTGACACAAAATATCTAACATAACTACAGCTTCACACAAAACAGGCTTAAAATAAATGGCACACAGAAGTGAACATTTCAGCTAATCTGTAGTTTGAAGCATATGTTATATGTAAACATGCTCTATAACACACTATAATACCCCTAGGTGGATGACTTATACGATAAACATGGATTTTGCAAAAGTGCAAAACAAACGCACTCTGCGGGATCCAAACCCCCGACCCTCGCTCACGAGCTCGAGCGCTTCCCTAGTACGCCACCAGTTACACTTTCTTGTGATCACAGGAGTCAATTTTAAACCACCAGCGCTTAAAACAAACCAAGGCTCTCTACTTGCGCCTTCATATGTGCTGGTTTTCAACTATGCATATCCGTACCACCACAATATCATAGCGTATCACCACCGATACCGTAACTGCACAAATACGCTTATCTTAGGCCTGAGTTATACTCCCGCGGGAGCATCCGCGGAAGGGCGGGAATCGCGCCGAGACTCCTCACCTGGCCAATCGCCGCGCCTCGCCACGCCCGCCTCCGCCGTGCACCATTGGTCCGCGGACGTTCCGCGGATGCTCCCGCGGGAGTATAATAGAGGCCTTACGGTTGTATATTATGAACTCGGGCAATTTCGGTACATAAATGCATTAAAAATGTCGTTCTCACCTGGACGTGCTGTTGGCCCACTACTTTCCACATTCACACCGAATTTCAGTTCTCCACAAGGAGAGAGCTTGCGGTTGCGGACGCCATAAAAGGACTCCTCCTGGACGCCTTAGATGGAGATATCAACTGTCAGGAAGAAGATCCGGTTCAGTTTAGGGGAGTATAATGAAAACGGGACCTTTCCACACGTATTGTCCAGTTGGTTTCATAGGTACGTTTCGATGAGGAGGTGCATGTCGACTGGACACCTGAGATGGCCGTGAGGAGAAAGACAACAGTGAACAGTTATCGTTAGAGAAATCAGTCCTCTTTAAAAGCAAACGCGTTTCGGAAGAAAAGCGCCTGCGAAAGATCATTTTGTTGTAATTTCTTGTAGCGCTGATTGTAGAACGGTTATCGTTCGTACGCAGTAGTCCCTTATTTTCTATCGTTTGGCAGAGGAAGAATATTGCTCTCTTTCGCTCCAGTGTTTCTGCCACGTCTGTCATACGCGTGGGTGGCAGCTGGTTACGTCGATGTTCACCCGGGAACCTCTTCACCACCCAAAGATTACGTGTTGACGAAGAAGTGGACATTCCTTGCCAGGAAGAAGATTGTTCCACACTGGCTTTGGTAAGATGCTGCTGGTGTGACAAGCGCTTGTGTTTTAATTGTTTCATAGTTTTGTACCTTGACTGGAAGGAATAATAAATATAAGACTTTTAATTTAATAATGTATAGGACCTTTTATTTGCAGAGAAGTGTTATGGTACAAAGTAAGTAAGTACAGATATGCATAATTGAAAAACTAGCACATATGAAGGCTCACATATAATAGCCTTGGTTTGTTGTAAGCATTGGTGGTCTAAAATTGACTCCTGTGATCATAAGAAAGTGTAATAACAACAAACTAATACGTGCGAAAATAATGGTAGCACTCGGACTCGAACTGAAAGCCCGCCGGTGGGCCCCTATGAGGCAGTGTTACCGGCTTCTCAACCAAAGCACATCTCGTGATGTGTCGTAGCGGTTGATAATAGTTGTGCGCACGATTTCAGACCTTCTCTTCAGGTCTTTAAAGAAGTGTTCAGCGAAAACTGACTGTGGTTCTGGACGCCACTCACAGGGCCCTACATCCTGCCAAAGTAGCATCGCAAGAGCTCACCATTAGTTGGGAACCTTTCCTTGTAAGATGAGCATGCACAATCGAATGGAGACGGTAGGCTCTAGTGACAGGCCGGCCTGCGATCATCCTGTCCCTCATCATGGTTGATGACGCTTCAGAGCTCTCCAGTGTACAATATAGTAAACTAGTCATCGCACAGAGCTTATACGCCAGCATGGAGCAGCACGAGAGTCAGGCAACTACCAGCTGACGTCCAAGCTTCCGAAGCTATGCAGAGCGGCGATAAAGGAAGATCTCAAGGAGAGAAGGGCGGAAGGCTGAAGCAGCAGAGGCAGGGTTGAGCATCCGCAATGCCCGCCGAAACTTCGCCAACTTCAAGACCGCTCTCCGACGTCCTGACGGAACCGTCACTTCTTCCAGAAGGACCATGGAGAAGGTCATCCACGACTTCTAATCCGATCTCTTCGGTAGCCACGTCCACCTGCCCCTATGCCATCTTCCGCAGGATGGATACGTCGTTCCCTCTGTTCTCCCTTCCGAGATCCGACACGCCATCTCGTCGGTGAAAAAACGTACAGCACCCGGCCCCGACAGGATCAGACCCGAACACCTGAAGAACCTCCCGCCCGCGCTCATCAACACTCTGGCGCGCCTCTTCACAAGATATCTGTCGGAGTGCAAGGTTCCATCTCAGTGGAAGACCAGCAAGACCGTCTTGCTGTACAAGAAGGGAAACGTGCACGACATTGGCAACTATCGCCCGATCTGCCTGCTGTCCGTAGTCTACAAGCTGTTCACTCGAGTCATCCTGAATAGGATCAGCAGAACGCTGGACGAAGGACAGCCACGCGAACAAGCAGGATTTCGGAGAGGATCCAGCACAATCGACCACATACACACCATTACGAAGCTCATCGAAGTGTCGCGAGAGTATAAACTGCCGCTGTGCCTTACGTTCATCGACCTGAAGAAGGCATTCGACTCCGTCGAGACTGAAGCGGTCCTCGACGCCCTGCTCACTCAGGGCGTTCCTACTCAGTACATCAGAGTCCTTCGAGAGCTGTACAGTAGATTCACGACCATATCCCCGAAGCTCTTCAGCGCCACCCTCGAAAACGTCATGCGCGAACTAGAATGGGAAGACATGGGAGTGAAGGTCGACGGCCAGCAGCTGCACCATCTTCGTTTCGCTGACGACATCGTGCTCATAACACCGAGCATCAGCCAGGCGGAGCGAATGCTGGCCGACTTCGATCGTGTATGTGGGAATGTTGCACTGCAGCTGAATCTTACGAAGACGATGTTCATGAGGAACGGACAAGTTTCTGATGCCCCATTCTCGCTCAACGGAACGAACATATCCGAATGCTCCAGGTACGTGTATCTGGGTCGCGATGTCAATATGGCCAACGACCTAGCGCCGGGCAGTAGGAAACGAGCGGCTTGGGGAGCTTTCAAGAGCGTCGAAGATTCGCGAAGAAGACGAAAAACGTCCGACTCCGTGCCCACCTATTCGACTCCACTGTTCTTCCTGCCCTAACATACGCCTCAGTGACCTGGGCTATGCGAAAGCAGGATGAACACGCGATCAGCGTCGCGCAGCGTGGAATCGAGGGGACGATGCTCTGAGTGACACGACTCACGCAAGTGAGAGAAGGCCTCCGGAGTTCCGAGCTTCGCCGACGTTCGAAGACCAGAGACGCTGTCGCGTGGGCCAAGTTGTCGAAAATTAGGTGGGCCGGCCACGTAATGCGCTTCGCAGACAACCGCTGGACGAGAGCCGTTACCGACTGGATTCCGAAGGATGTCGAGAGAACACCGGGACACACACCAATGCGTTGGTCGGACTTCTTCGTGAAAGCCCTGTACGACCGATATGACGCTCTTCGTGTCCCTCGAGCGAGGAGGATCCACTGGACCACTCTGGCACGCGACAGGGACGAATGGAGACGCTGCTGGCGCCCACTCGAGCAAGTCGATGATCAACGGGACGACAGGTGATACAGGTGATACAGTCATCGCACATATAATTTCTTCGAATCCTGAAACGCTTTTGCTTGCTTACAATGCGTATGTACAGCCTGTAGTTGAATTTTGTACAACGGTTTTCAATCCTATCGAGTAAAAAGGCGTTGACATGTTGGAGAGTGTTCAAAATAATTACAATAAATTCACAATGAACTACTTTGACGTAAGTAACTAGAGTATCTCATACGGGGAAGAAAGAAATAGGATGCCCGGACTAGGATCTCTGCTACACACATAGAAGGACGGTTGCTAATTTAAAGATGCTGGCTAAGATTCCCACAGGCAAATCATACATAATCCCTCTGCAGTTTTTCGATGGTCATGTTGTAGGAAAGAAGAAGGCTTTGACCACATGTTCCAAGCTCAAGGGCCTCAGTCAGACCTTTATTTTTGACATATACACGGCTGTGGAAGTTTGAGTTAACGCAGCTTACCGATAAGCCTTCTATCTTTATCTATGCAAGCATCCAGGAATTTAGGCTGCATGTCTGAACATACGATATTTGGTCGTGCATGCTGCAGAGATCGCCACTGACACAGCGCTTCTGAATGGGCTGTGACTTGAAATCTGACCTCTATCAAACTCCCGTCGTGCTACATTGTGTCTAAATGAGTAGGTTTCAGCAGTGTTGCTTTATGTTACAAAGGAACCCTAAGTCTTTTCATAGTAGAAAGAATTGTCTATGTCTTCGATCAGGTAATCCCATTCCCTCTCGAAATATCCAAAAGCGCCCGCCACAGTTTCACATAGAGTTGATCTTCTCTGTTCTCCAAGTGAAAGCAACAAAAGCATCAAAACGGAATCGCCGAGTCGAGTTCGTAGATGGCCGAATCCGACGGCGAACGCCGAAGCAGCGCCCGTCGAGAGGCCGAACGGGCGAAATGTCCACCGCGCGTTGAGATGAGCTCAAACAGTCGGTTGGAACAAATTATTTCATCAGATTCGATCGACCTTTTGCCTATTGTTTGTGTTCAGTTCCAGTGGTCTATGTTCGCTGATTGCCGTATTTGCAAAAGGGGAGCGTGTTTGAACGTGAGTTTTTCGGGGAACGGGGACGATCGATACTCAGGGAGCCGACAATATTCTAACAATGTTCGAACAATGAACAATGAACAAACAACGTCATATCGAACAATCTCCCTTGGGTGTTCGAGCTCGAACAATTTTCGAACATTACTTTTTCGCAAAACTCGATTTCGAACCATGTTCAAATAATGCTTTTTCGCGGAATTCGATTTCGAGCAATGTTCAAACATCAACGATTTACGATTTTCGAGCAATCGAGCGAATAGTTGTTCAAAATCGCTCGAGCAATTATTCGGCCTGATCAATCGAGCTCAAGTCTACTATCACAACCATGATCGGGTGGGTACCAGCTGAAGTATTTTGATGCTACTCTATGTGATAGGACTACATAGGCGTGGCGGCGTTATATGCACTTTTCATCAGGTATTGCTTTTCACATAGTATTATGCTGTCAGTTGAAGGTGGAACTCTTGAAAGAACTATCTTTAGCAATGTTACGAGCTTCCGATTTGTGCTGTTAACAGGACTCCTTTCTGTATTGTTTTAATTAATCGACAGGCTTGTGTAGGACATTAGTGACATTGTCAGTTGCAAGCACCAAATAGTGATCATAAGAGAATTCATCAATGATGAGAGCGGCCATCTTCTGAGAGACCGCAAAAGGCGCTAAAGCGATGGCATGATTACTTTGGGGAAATTTCCACTATGGAATTTCATCACCGGCCATCCCTTCTGTGGGTTCTGTTCACGGTCCTGTTCACAAGATCACCGTGGAGGAAACAGAAGGGCTCTGAAGAAAATGTGGCCATACAGGGCGACAGGGCCGGATGATCTGGCAGTTGATGTTTGAAAGTTGAATCTCTAGTATCCTGCTGAGTGGTTGGCTGAGTTCTTCAACCAGGTAGTAAAGGAGAAAAAAGTATCAGAGTGTTGGCACAACAGTACGACGATTCCGATTTGGAAGAAGAAGGGCAGTCCTGCAGACTGCTTCAATTACTGTCCGATTCGCTTGCTTTCCCACAGCATGAAGATCTTGGAGCGATCCTCGAAAAACACCATCATCGTCATTTTCATTAGCGTCTGTCCCGCTTGGTGGCGGGGTCCGCTCTTCTGGTGTGGTGACACCAATTCTCCCGATCAAATGCTTGATCAGGGTGTACACCAGCCATCTTTAAGACCAAGTGCAACGTATCTAGCCAACGTTGCCCCTGGGTCGCTTTCCAGAGACCTCAAGATTTAGGCCAATCTTATGGACGGTGTCGTCGTTAGCGCGGAGGACGTGGCCGTACCATCGAAGAGAGCTTCGCGCAGCTTCTCGGATATTGGGGCGACACTGAACTTCTGTCGTATGGTGTCGTTGCGAACGTGGTCCAAACGCGTAACTCCAGCCCTCCACCGTAGCATTTTCGTTTCCATTACACTGAGGCGGCTCTCAATTTCCTTCGTCACGGGACAGCACTCAGCACCGTACGTCGCTACTGGGCGGACGACTGTTCCATAAACCTTCGATTTGAGGCGCTCAGGTATTGTCCGGTCGCAAAGCACCCCACTCAGCGAGCGCCATTTGGACCAGCCTGTACTCACGCGTGCATTCACCTCCATTTTTAGGCTGCCATCGGACGTGATCATTGATCCGAGATACTTAAAAGATATAACTCGTGAAAGATCAGTACCATTGCTCTTGGTAGATCCGTGCTCATTTAGATCAGTCGTCAAGTACACTGTCTTTTTGACGTTTAGCTTGAGATCGAACAATGCCAAGCGATCGCACCACGCCTGTGCCTGTCGCTCGAGTTCGGTTTTGTCTTCACATGCAAGCATGACGTCGTCAGCATACAGCAGCGTCCAAGGTGCCGCCATTTGGAGATCTCGTGAGATTGCATCCATCACGACCACGAAGAGCAGAGAGGATAGCGCAGATCCCTGTTGCACACCTACAGTGATAGGAAATTCCGTCGAGGTGCCCGCTGGCGCTCGCACTCGACTCCTTGGGTAAGAGTACAGAATGCGCCCCCACTCAATAAGCTCTTTAGGAACACCATGTTCTCGCAACGCGTACCATATAACATCTCGCGGAACGTGGTCGAGGGCCTTTTTCAAGTCCAGGAAGGCAAAATGCACCGGTTACTGTTCTGAGCGATTCTCGATAAACGAATTCGTGAATTCGTCAAGCTTTCCGACAACCAGTGCGGTTTTGTGTCTGGTTGTGGGACCATTGACGCTATACACGCCGCCCGACTCCTGGTGGAAAAGCATCGCGAGAAACAGAGGCCGGTGCATATAGCCTTTCTCGAATTGGAAAAGGCCTTCGACCGCGTACCACGTGGGGTTATGTGGTACGCCTTACAACAACACAACGTACCTGAGGAACTCATAGAGTGGGTGCGGATGCTCCACTCTTGCCCAGTAGAGTGCAAGCTGCAGCTGGATGAAGTTTCCCATTTCTGTTGCGGCGCACCAGGGTTCTGCGCTTTCTTCACTTTTCTTTGTTGTCGTCATGGTTGCCATTATGAGAGATCTTCGGAAACCTGTCCCATGGACATTGCTCTATGCTGATGACGTGATGCTCGCTTGAGAAGATAAAGATGATATTGAACGGCAGGTGCAAGCTTGGCGCGACCGCCTGGCTATGTTCGGACTCAAATTGAACATCTAGAAGACCGAGTACCTAACGACTGACGTAATCGAGATCGGTTCTTTTAAGACTAGCGGCACCGATCTTGCACGCACTTCGGTGTTCAAATACCTGGGGTCAGCAATAGCGTTCACGGCGGTCTGATGGTTGAAGTGAATTCACGCGTCAGTGCAGCTTGGTCCAAGTGGCGTTCGCTGACTGGCGTGCTCTGCGATAGGAAGATACCGGAGCACATGAAGTCGAAGATCTACAGAGCAGTCGTGCGACCAGTAGCGATGTATGGCGCTGAGTGTTGCCAGCGACCAAGGAAGTTGAAACGCCGCTTAGCGTCATGGAGACGAAGATGCTGCGCTTGATGGCTGGAGTCACCCGCATGGACCGCATCGGAAACGATGTCATCGGCAGAAGTTCGGTGCCGCACCGGCAGCGGACAAGATGCGCAAAGCTCACTTGCGATGGTACGGCAACGTTCTACGTGGGAAAGAAGACAGCGTCCGCAAGAAAGTCCTTGAGTTGGAAGTGCCAGGAAAACGTCCTAGAAGACGCCCGAAGCAGCGTTTGTCCGATGCGTTACACATGGACATGAAAGTAACTGGTGTCCACCCTGATCAAGCGCTGAATCCAGAAAGGTGGCGTCACAACACCGGAAGAGCGGACCCCGTGACGACAAACGCTGAAGAAGAAGAAGAAGAAGAAGAAGAAGAAGAAGAAGATTGAGGAAGACATTCAAAGCAACTGGTCCCGATGACCTGCCAGTCGACCTGCGGTACTCGAAAGGCTGGTGCACTGCTGACTAGGTGATATTTTTGAATGAGGTAGTTGCTGAGAAGAGTGCCTGAGAGCTGACCGCAATACAATATCATCCCGATCTGGTAGAAGAAAGGCAGTCATGTCAGTGCTAGTTGTCAATGTGCCTATTCTCGCGCACCATTACAACTTTTGCGGGAATTTTGCACCGGAATGTGTCCGGAATGCCGTCCAGCCTTCCACTTATCAGTGTGGCTTCGTTGTCGGCTGTGACATCATTTATGCCACACACGCTGCTCGCCTTCAATCGCGTCGATCGATCAATTTGACCACTACACATGCATGTCGCCCGTCGCGCGCACACTAAACGAGCTTTAGAAGACAACGCGAGAAGCAGAAACCGATGAATTTTGCCTTCCTACACTTGGAGAAGGCCTTTGATCCGCGTATGACGAGAGGTTGTATGTTACGTGTTGCGATCGCAATGTATCTCTGAAGTGCATGTCGAATGCGTGCCCATTCAATGGTTGTGACCAAGCACTAAAAATCCCAGCCATTTCCTCGACTGCGTTTCCCACCTCTGTCGGAGTGCACTAGGGATCTGCGCTTTCTCCACTGCTCTTCGTGAGCGTTATAGGGACACTCTCACGAACTCTAAATAAATAGCGTCTGCTTGGACGCTGCTATACGCATATGACGCCGTACATGTGAAGACAAATACAATCTTGAGCGACTAGTAGAGTCATTCGACATTTGTGACGATTGTCGTGAGCCTGAGCAATTGCTTTGAATTGCTCAGGCTCAAGACAATCGTCACAAATGTCGAATACGGACGTGAATGAGAATGAATCCGTTAAGATCAGTGGCACTGAGCTCTTACGAGATACCTCTTTCAAGTATCTTGGTTGCACAGGCGCGTCTGATGGCAGCTCAAGGTCGGAGGTGAATGCACACGTTAGCAAGCTCGCTCCAAATAGCGTCGTTGACTGAGTTGCTCTGCGGCAAGGCCCTAATTCGCCATCTCAAAATCAAAGGACTACAGGAAAGTCGTCCGCTCAGTAGCGAGCGTGCTACGGGCCGGCCTGCGATGAAGGAGCTGGTGTCACCGACCTGTGCTACTCGTTCGTAACGACACCGTACGAAGAGGTTCAATGCCCCCAGATAGGCGGCAACTTGCGCGAAGCTCGTGTTCGATAATACGAGCTTCGCGCAAGATGCCGCCTATCGGGGGACATCGACCCTTCGCGCTAACAGCGACTCCGCCGTGAAAATGGCCTGAAGGTTGTGGTCCCTTGAAAGCGGACCAGAGGACGCCCGAAACAACTGGATTCGTTTACTTGGATTCAAAAGAAACTGCTGTCCGTCCTGATCAAGCACGGCAAAAATTGGCGGCGCCACACCAAAAGAGCAAAATTCCAGGAAGCACAGTGATGATGGTGATCACCGTCACTGGAATTGAGCGTCTCTTACGGCCATCAGAAGCAACGGTCATGTTGGACTTACCATTATAGGGATTAAATTGAATGGAGCGGCTTGCGCGAACCTTTCCAGCTCGTTGGACTGTTTCCTCTATTTACGGTAACTAAACACTTAATTTTCTCTATTCTAGAATAAATGTGTTCACGTTTAAGGCAACAGCTGGTTAAGTAACAGAGTGAATTTGGCAAAAAGACAGTGTGGCGTGGATATAACAAGAACAAATGAGTGTAAGAAATAAGAAAAAGCAGAGTGACAGGTTTAGGTCGCAGAACACATAGCACTTACTCTCTTGCCCATCATAGGCACCTTTTTCCTTTTTTCTTTTTACTTTTTTACTAACAGAAGATTTTCGTCACAACTTAACCCCGTTGCGGCCAAAGAGTAATGGGGGTCTCTGCTTTTATAAGCTCTATGAAATGGTTTGAACAACCACCTTTTCGTATACAGAAATTCCTATGCATTCCAGACTCATCTCGCCCTTATGCTTTCTAGTTAGCACAGCAATCCCCTTCACAATCAGTGTCGTAAGCAATTTAGAAGTTACCTACCTTTACAACTGTATTTTTGGATCTCTTATCACAAGACAGAAACATGCGCCATATCTCATTATCAACTATGGTGGTATTATGTGGATCTCTTATCACAAGCCAAGAACTGCGTCTTCCTTCGTCACCATCTATGTATACAGTCAAATTTAATTCACACAATGAATGGATGAATGAATAACCATCATCAAATCGAACCCTAGAATAGAACTCTGGGCACTAGATTCAGATGGTAACCAAGAATATTCCTAATCGCAACCCCTCGAGTTGCTTGAAGCTTACTTTCCATCTCCCAGAAAGTTTAGAAATCCCACCATATATAATTTCAAATAATTTGAGACCAGTGGCGACGCCGCAAACGTCGAGGTTTGTTTTTTCTTCGTGGGCTTTGCTGAACTGGTATTCTTCAACAATTGCGGTAGAAACCTCTCTATTACGTACAGGAAGTATACGATGCCAGCTGTTACATTTCTGCACTTTCTTCAACATTCAGCTCTTGAACTTCGCAGCCGCGCGATGCTACACAGTGAACTACCAAAAGATTTTCCTTTATTAACGCGTTCCATAGCAATGTGCCCCTGGTTTTCGACATTTCTCCTGTTTTCGCCTCCTAATTTGAGAAACTATTGATTTTCAAAAGACACTATGTTTCAAGTCATTCGAAGGGTCTTCATCTCGAATGTGTAACTGGAACTTGAATGGCATACTTGAAAGTCCCTGTTTATGACAGGCGAACACGGCCTTAAGATGCAGGATGTTTTCTGATATTTACACCTCCTATCCACACCTGGGTTAGTATCAGCTAAGTAGTCTTCTAATTGGTAGCCGGAAGGAAAACACCGGAAGTCATCCGCCCGACATTCCGTCGACGGCGCCATATTCATCACCCGTCACCGTAACCTTAGCTACTCGCCCGCTGCTATGTAACCTCATCATCGTCTCCGTCGCCCGAGCTATCTGTTGAGTAGTGCAGATTACGCGCACAGCTACTGTTCTAGGGTCACAACCAGAAGACAGACCGGATAGGAGTTGCAAACGAATTTCTCAGCTATGGTTGATGTGCAGACGCAGCCAGTACTACAAGAAATACAAGAAGGTGACTGTTTTCTGCTAATCTCGGAAAAGTATTAATCACTCGCAGTTCTCTGCGTTGCTACCCATGGGAGAGCTCACTTAAATAGCTAGCTGCTGAAGTTTGAAAGGCCTCAAAACTGCGTTTTTTAATGTTTTTGCTATTAGTAACGTTTTGCTGCACTAACGATCAAAATTTCGATGTATATTGTTGTCGACAATGTTGACGCAAGAGTTACACAGTCTAGCAACTCGCGAAAGACTTACTAATTTGAGCACCTAATACGGTTCGCTTTCAGCTGTTCTATTCATGTGGAACAACATGGTCAGTTGGGATATATCTGTCGCTTCTTTCTGTTCGGAGGGTCAACCCATTCCTCAATTTTCTGAGCCTCTCACTTAACGCAGATCGTTAATCGCAAGTTGTTTTTCCTCCAATGGTGGTCGATGCAGAATTGAACTGTGCTATTCTTTGCCGTTCGAATTACGACTGCTATGAAAGCTGTTCTTTTTATCATTCATGGCGATCGGCTTGATGTCGCTGTATGACAACTTGCCCTTTAGGACCTGTTCATTATGAACAGGAATTAATTCATTCACCTAAGGAAAGTGATATATCAGTCAAATGAGCACTGGTTTGTCTATTGAGAAAGCAGGTCTAATCAAGGAAAAGACCTGATTTAACTCAGGAAGGCTAGAAAATTCGAAAGGATGCTTTCTGAAGCCTGATGATTCCAACCACATAAAAATGGCAAATCAAAGAGGTTGGGCAACTTTTGCAAGAGGATGGAGGTGAAGTATAATAAACAACCGCATGTGAGAAGAGTGAATCTCAGAGATCTATCCTTGACAAAATTAGGTGATAAATTTAAGATTAAGAAAATCTTGACAGTAGAGTCTACCCATCCAACCATCTCTTCTGCTACTCCTATATACGGCTCTGGTCACAAAATTGTCGCAGGGGAGAAAGAATAAGATCTATAGAAGAAAAAGCCAGAAAGCAGTGCGTCCTGATGACTCGGCGGCTGAGCTGTGATTGTCAATACCATAAAGCACATTGTTCTGACGATGTTAGTTAATAAGGGGTTACTGTGAAGAGGATAGTATCTTAGTTGGGAGGAGGGGACGACTGTTCCAAGCTGGAAGAAGAGCAGTCCCACAGACTGGACAAGCTACCGCCCAATGGCTTATTTTCGCAGGTCATAGAGGTATTTTTACATGGAAGCATTCGTGACATTATCTATCTTTACACTCACGAGTGTGGATTTCGTAGGTCACCGTTGTCAGGTCCGCTGTCGTTGACGTGAACACTTCTTGATAGAGCAGCACCGCGGGAAACAAATGTCGTTGCATCTTGCTTCCATACACTTCGATGGCTTTTGATCACGCACCGCATGGGGTGATATGATATGTCTTGAGACGCTGAGTTCAGGAAGATGGGTGCGGTTATCCCACTCTCGCCCATGAGGTCTAATGCAGGCTGCAGCAATAACGGAGTTCCCCATGTAGTTTTGCCTCTCTGTCGGAGCACATCAAGGGTGGACGCTCTCCCTACTATGTACTCCTAATTGTCGTTATGTATACCATGTCTCGAGTGCTCCAGTAGCCGGTCCTTTGGACGTTACAATCTGCTCATACCGTAATGCTCGCTAGAGAAGCAAATATTAAACTCCAGCGGCAGGCACAAGCTTGGTAAGATTGCTAGGAGTGGTTCAGACTCATCTTAACATCAAGAGAACGAGTATTTTGCCACGAACGAAAATGACTCCAATTTTAATAAGGCCAACGACGCCACCAGGATTTCAGTTTGCAAGTACCTGGGATGAGTAGTCGCATCCAATGGCACACCAGATAAGGGATGCAGACCAGAAGACGATGATCTTCCTGGGTTCGGTGTCACATCGATAGTTCAGGAATTGCGTGAAACCCGCGATGGCACGGCCACGTTCTCTGCGGAAAAGGTATGGTCGTTGAAACGACTGGCCATAACATAAAAGTGTCTGAAAAGTGGTCCAAGCAGCGTTTGCTCCTGATACTTGCGTCTGGGCTTTAAGTTGCCTAACCAAAGGTGAATCCCAATCAGATAATCGATTCGGAAATGGCGACGGCACCCTAGGATTGGAACCCTTCCACAAGACGGGGAGACGCTGAAGCGCAGGAAGGAAGTTTTCAGTGCGAACCTAGCCTGGTAAGGAATAATATCTAAAGTGTAGAGATGATTCCGGCTTCATCTTTCTGAACGCCTGCACCTCTCCATCGATCCCGCATTACCCACCGGTCAAACATTTGGCGATGAACTACTGTTTCCCTACTGTTGGCTACTGTTTCCCACGTGATTACAAGGTCAGTAATTAATGCACGATTTCCATGAGTGTGTTTAGAAAAAGTTTGTGATTACTACTGTTGCCCCATCGCACCATGCGAGCATATTTTTCACGCTTCATCCACACTTCTGCAGACCAATCAGGCAATCAGGACGGAAATGCTGCCATCCAAAGCTAAAATAATGCGCTTAGTAAAGGGACTCAGCCTCAACTAGAATCGTGCCTTCCTTTATTGGCCAGCTCTCGGAGATTGATCATTTAAGAAAGCTAAAGCATAGATGGGCCTCGTCAAGCACTTTACGCTGCACCACGCCGAGTGTTTTGCTTCAAATAGGTTCCAAATGCATGGCAAAATCCAAATGCTCTCTGAATTACAGCAAACCCTGGAGAAAGTGTTTCACTAACAGCCGATAGCAATGAGGAAGGCGGGATCGTATTAGACCTCAACTCCAACTACGATGACGAGGGAGAGGTGGGTTTCAGAAATATTATACTTTTCTAGACTCTCAAGTCTCGCTTTCTCTGATTTTTGCAGAAAGTTCCAAGATTCTTGAAGGTCTTTGGTGAATCAGCTGACAGGGTGTGTAAAATCAGTAACGCTAACAGCTCATTCTATAGAAGCCGCATACATGTGAACGTATGTGGTTCTGTCAGCTGTTGGAGAGTATCCCATATATTATCCCATATATCCCATATATTATATCTCCTACCCCACCTCCCTCCCCTTCTGTCAAAAAAATGAAGCCTTTTGTCATTTCAGAGATTGTGAATGTTACGTCACTTTTCGAAAAATTGGAATGTGATAGTTTTGTCCTAAATTACACAAACGCTATGCGCCGCAACGAAGGACAGTTGGAATGTGAAAATTTAATCACTTGGTTGCTTAACGTTTACGTATGCCAAATATTTCACTATTATGGACCAAGGTTTCCATAGAGAATGGAAACGCGTGGCGCAATTAAAGGAATATAGCAGCGTCAACCTTCTTTCCTTCTTAACTTCTACGAACAAGCATTGCATAGATCTAGCGCGATATTTACATATTGTTTACCGCCACTGGCCCCCGAGCTTCACTGAGACTTGTGAGAGTGAGATCTAGCTTCGACTAGCTGACTAGTACACAGAATGGACAAACTTCAATGGTGTAAAACAACGGCGATCAGGAGCCGCACTCATCAACGACTTAGAGCAATTTAACAGAGAAAATACAGCCGAAATCCCTGATAGCGCCGCTTACCAAGCGACATGTTGGAACATTGCGTCGGGCTGTCAGGGATTTCGGCTGTATTTTCTCTGTTAAATTGCTGTAAGTCGTTGATGAATCCGGCCCCAGGCGGTAACGTGATTGTGAAGTGAGATAGTCAAGATGGAAATCGACTGACGATAACATACAGCCTACGCACTTACTCTTGTCGACGTAATTTATTGTCCTCACCATGCTTGTGTTTCTGAACGACTTCGGTAGTAGCAGCTTTAATGCACCTTTGCTGGAAGATATTGGTTCCACCCAGGCCTTCTCACTTGAGTGCAACAAATCTCCAGCACTGTGCATAATTACGATGGACGATTTACAATTCACGAGATTTTTCACCGTTCGCATTCTGCGCCATCCTAACCAGGGAAGGGTCTCAGGCGTAGGTCTGAGTGGGGGAAATGGATAGTACTGCGAGAATCTCCACCCTTCATTTAGTAGAAAAACATGTTTCGTTTCTGATGAGTCATTGAACCCAAAGAGCTAGGGGCCCTCGAAGGTGGGGTACAGTATTGCACCGTCACCCGTACCTACCATATTCTACCGTAATCGGATTAAATTTGAAAAACGGATGTCACATTCGTGATCAGCACCCCAAAATAACCCCCCTGGCCGAGGTTTGGGCGAAAAACATTTTTCGACCTCTCCTCGACCTCTGGAGTCGTGCCTTATGGCAGTCTAAATCAGCTTACTTCCTACTAGACATTGGATCCGACACCGATTTTCCGGATAATCGGATGATTCAGATAGGCCATTTTTTCAAACCCCGGATCTTCGGATGATTCAGATGAGGGCAATTTCGAAAACCCCGGATCTTCGGATGATTCAGATGAGGGCAATTTTAGGAACCCCGGATCTTCGGATGATTCAGATAGAGCTATTTTCGGCCGAGCCGGATTTCGGATATCTGATTCGGATACAACCGGATAAGTGATATAATAGGGGCACGCAATCTCTTAAAAACGGAACTTATCAGTAACTCCGCGTTTATTTCCTTGACCAATTGAAGTCATGAGCGCGAAAAGCAGGTTGGAGCGCCTTACCGTGAATTAAATGTTTATATGCCTTGGTAGCAAGGCACATGAATGCCCAGTTACATTATATCTGGCCTAGCTTAGTTCACCAATTGAGTGGAAAACACCAGCGCTACGTAAAGGATCTCGCATTTGGCTGCCTTACGAGGGGAGCCCTCCGCAAAGCTATTTTGCGCTTCCAGAACAAAAAAAAAGCAGCTTTAAGACCCCAAAGAGCCAATACCAACCCAATAGTGAGTTGGTAATGCACAGCGATGTTATGTAAAGGACAATAATGAAACGATTCCGAAACGCCCCGCATGAAATTTCTCGTGCTCTGAAAAGGGAAGGGTCTGAAGCGTATGTCTGAACGGAGAGAGCGAGTCATCCCACCATATAGGAATAATCGCCACTCCTCAATTAGTATAAAAATGTGTTTCTTTTTTGCCAAATCGATAAGCCCGAGGAGTAGAGGATCCTTGAAGTTACAGTGGAATCGGCGCCTCACGAGCGCTGCTGCATCTTTGCTTTTCCACTTATTGTTTGATTTGAGTGATTCTGACATCTGCACCATTTTAGATGTTTGCTGTGCAGTGTTTCCAGATGTATGCCGTAAGAGCAACTTTGTTGCCACTTGTTTATTACTGACCGGTTTTTTAACCAAACCTCAATTGGAGAGCTGTTCAACATAACGATGTATGAACGTTTAACATCAGTGATACACAGACACAAAGTGCATGGAACATAAGCACTGGTCCCAATACGAGCAGCGCATAAAGGCTACTGGCTCCTCACAGTTTGCTCCATATATGGACAAATGAGATCGGCTCCATAGGCGAAATCCAATTGAAGACGTACCCTTTCCTCCGAAACAAGAGTTCCAGCCGAAAACGTTATCATGTGTCCACTGCTTGTCAGCCTTTCCACGTCTATTAGTTCATTTTGCGGATCCCAACCTTCTGGTTTTCCACCACTTCCAGCCGTTCGTCTTCGTTAAATTCAAGTTGACGTGCTTCGAAGTCCTTGGGTATGCTAGCCATCCGTTCTTGAAGGTTGGTGCCATTCCCATGAAGGCTGCTTATCTAAAGGTGGACCACACTTCAGCGTGAGCAAGTGGATCACCACTCGAGCATCGGCGACTTTGTTGGTGTTAGGTTTTAGAGAACCTCCAGCAGACCTCTGATTTCCAACGACAGGCAAAGATGAGAGAAAGAGTGTATTGATGCCATTTAGGTCAAATTCATGGATCCACAGACTTTCTAGTTTTAACCGCATGTGACGCCACATCATGGTCTCCTTTGAAAATCCAAGCAGGATGGTTTTACCCGAGGTCATTGGCCGATGTATGGAAACAGACTGAGAGGAGCCTGCAGCATTTATATACTGCCTATTGTGTCCAGTGCTGCTTTATACACGTTGTATCTGTGTATCACTGGTGTTGAATATTTATGCATCATCCTGTTGAGTACCACAGCATGCAGCTGGAAAGTGCGCAGAAAACATCTGAAAATGGTATAGACATCAGAATCCCTCAAATCTCCACCAATCATTTAAAAAGCAGGAATGCAGCAGTGCATTAGGATCGAATCCCGACCTTCCTCCCATGAAGCATCGTCACTACCCATTGCGCCCCGAGCTGCTTGCCGGCAGAGGCATCGCGGTCGTACAAGAACCCAAATTCGTGATGCGCCGTTCAGTTGTGACTTCAAAAACTCCCACTCCTTGGGTTTAACGACTTGGCAAAAATGAAACACGTTTTATGCTAATTGAGGGGTGGCGATTATTCCTATTTAATAGAATGACTCCCTCATCCAGATATACGCTATCAGGCCATTCCCTTGTGAGAGAATTCCCGCCAATTGATTGCAAATCTGCCCGAAGAAGTCAGGCTATCAATGGCGCAAACTTTGTCAGCAAGGCGCGCTAATCTCCTATTATCCGAATTTTATCCGATTTTATCCGAATCATTGCGTTTTTCAAAACACCGGATCTTCGGATGATTCAGATGAGGGCAATTTTGAAAACCCCGAATCTTCGGATGATTCAGATGAGGACAATTTCAGAAACCCCGGATCTTCGGATGATTCAGATGAGGGCAATTTTTGACCGAGCCGGATTTCGGATAATCCGAAACCGGATAAATCCGGCCGGATATCCGAAAATGCATGATTCGGATCCCATGTCTACTTCCTACACATTCCCACACATTTATTTCGCTCTAAATTGTCCAATAAAGGTTTTTATGAGCTGTGCTTCACTGACCTTTTTTCAGTTTCTTACAATGTTTTGTGGTTTTCAGCGAATGTTAAACAGTGACCTTATAACAGGTACGGATTACAGCAAATACGGGCCGTCGAAGTGATAATCACCGATTTCGCCCAAACTGCTCCCAGGGGGTTATTTGGGACGGTGATCACGAATCTGGCATCCGTTTTCTGTATTACGCTGGAGTATGTTAAATAACAGTAGGTAAAGGTGATTAATGGTAAGGTCACTGTCACCGCTTTTGCACAAACTTCGCGTTGAGCACGAATCTGATCCTTATTTGACAAATTAGAATGAAATAAATATGTAGGAGATGTGTAGGAAGCAAATTGATAAAGAAGGTGGCAATCATGAAAATTGCAAAAATACTGAATAGCACGAAAGTCGAACGTCTGACCTAGCACCCGTAAAGTAGCCCCGCACCCTGCTGAGCCACCGACTCGCTTCCAGTAGAGCCTTTCGCCGCGTCCCATACAACAGCGCGCGCACGCATGCACGTAGGCACGTGCTGACGGTGCGCTACTACACCCCGCCTTCGAGGGCTCGTAGCTCTTTTGGTTCAAGGACTCAGCAAAAGCAAAACATGTTTTTCTGCTATATGAAGGGTGGAGATTCTCGCAGTACTATCCATTTCCCCCGTTCAGACCTACGCCTGAGACCCTCCCTGGTAAGTAAGACTCTTTGTCAGTGCTGTGCGGGCAGAAACCCGCTTAAATCTTCAGCGGAAAGTACGGTTGAACAAAGGAGGATTGCACCGGATCGATTCCAATGCAAACACATCCTAGAGCTCAACTGTCTCTATCGCGATAGCGGGATGAGCCTGCTGCAGTTAACAACTACATATATAAGCGTCGAATCATCTGCGAGCTTCTCGGCAGTTTTTTTAGCTGGTCATTCTCACGGGTAGGTTGATTCAATGGTGGTAAAGCTACTGTTCGACGGCGATCCTCATATTCATCGGGAGATCAAAACAGCAACTTACATAGTATTCGTTTCGGTGGATCGCTGGATAGTGGGTAGTGTTATACTTGTGATCACGCCACAGAATTGGACACAAACCGCCTCTCTAATGACCCCTCGCGTATCGCCGCTGCATGTGTAGAAAAACACAGAAAGTGTGCCTTCCTTTGGATCGCGCGTCTTAAGCGGTTTGAAATACTCAGGTTTGAGGTCACCGCAGTATCACGGAAGCATTCTATGGAGGACGCAGCCAAATGGCAGGCGATATCTTCCAAGGCGAATACTGTATTGAAGCGGGAAGAGCCACGCCGGTCGTGATGACAGTATTTTGGTCGAAAGACCGTTGTAGGGGCCTTCAAGTTAGCCGATTGCGAGATGGCAGCACAGTAGACACCGCCGCCTACCGCTGTGCACATACGCGGGTAATGGAGATGAAGCTATAGCTAAACGGTCTAAGAGCATGACGGTATAGGTACCCATAAGCAACTTAACCTGGTCGGCACGACCATCAGCATAACCGTTGAGGCAAAATGCGTGGCACTGCCGATGAAAGCCAGGAAAGACCTTTGGTAGGAGGTAGAACGACTTGCCTTCTGCGACAACAATCTCTCTTGCGTCACAGTCCCTGGAGGACGCAATCTCAACATAGTGGGGAACACTCCAAAGGTAGAAAAACCTTAGGAAAAATACTGGCGATACACACACAACGGCCCCTCAGACTGCTGAAAAATCTTCCAGAGAAGAAATCTCAATGTGTACAAAAGACTGCCAAAAATGTTTTCCGGCCGTTCACGAACTTTATCTGGTTAGTCGTTCACAACTACAAAACTTTTACCAATCACTTTTTTTTGCACAGATGTTCCATGTGTGATTTGGCTAAATTACATTAATTAGAATTACTCATCACAATGTTATGCCCATTTGAACTGTGAAGCACAAAACGGCGGCAACTTTTCGATCAACCTAACGTCAGAGAGGAACATTGGAGAAACACTGTACGAGTCGATTGAGAGAACGATTCGAATTACCAGCCTTCTGACAATCGTTTTAGATCTTGAAAGTAGTTGAGTGTTTTCTCAATAGTAGACGACATCGTGTACTTGAGACAGCCCTTCGATCGACTGTGGTCAGTTTCAGGACCCGCAATAGTTGTGGAAAGAAAACTTCCCAAACGTTCCTATGAACCTCTCTCTATAAAGCCCCATAGCAAATTAAATATGCTTTCATGTTTACCTGAAACAAAAAAGATACTTCTCCTCTTATAAAGGGGGAAGCATTTGGTTCAGATTTTCACAATTTTTTTCCAACTTTTCAGCTCTATGAATAGATTCGATTTTAATTCACTTGCATAGTGAACTTTACGAAGAACTACAATAGCTGACCGAAAGCCGAAAATAACACTTTAAGAGTGAAGTGAAATTTTCGGTGGTCCTAGAAGTCCTTAGATTTCGTCATTGTACGAATTACTTTTCTTCACAATTTTATCGCCTTCAGTGTAGTATAGACCATGCGAATTCCGTTCTCTTTCTGTTGCGTCGTTTATCAGCAGGGGTGTGCGCTGACTTGCCGCCGGCAAATTTTTTACTGCATATTATTAACGCTGAAATTCGCCGATAAATTCCGGTAAATTCGGTAAATCCGTTAAATTTTTTAAACTTTAATATTTTATAAAAGACAACTATGTAGCTTTAAATAGGGCGATGTTGTATAAAAAACGAAAAGCATACAATCACGTTCAGTAAACCATATCAACTTCATTTTATCACGCATATGTCGTTTTAAAACAAACAACTCCCTAAAAGCAATGAACATCCTACAACAAACAAAACAAGCAGACGCGCACCAAGGAAAGATAAAAGCTTAGTTAAAGCTCTAAAAAAGCATTTCTGGAACATCTGACACACGATCGAGCATTGCTACACATCTTTTGGATTAACAGTCCAGATGCTTTTTGAAATTATCACAATTATCATCTTTTCCATCGATGAAAGAATGACTACACCTTCAACTATGTACTACTCTTTTGAGCCATTTAGCTGTGCCTTGGAGCAAAACCAGATACTTCAGGAAAAACAACGAAACGTGACATGATAGCGAACTTCTCCGTTTTCTTATACAAGAAAATAGCTTACGAGTCCACCAGAAGATCAGGTAGACTAGTAAAGTATAATCCGTTGCCTCACATCTTGGACTAAATTACTGAAACAAGACACGAACGTATTTTTAACTCATTCCTCTGCCGATCGTATAACTTGACAGCTTCTATATCTCTCGTGAAAATTGTCGTTTGAGTAACCTCAGCGCGAGGTACTATCGCAGTGGGGAGCGTTTTTAACACTGGAGCACACCATCTCCGCCTCGTGATTATACATTGGATCCGAATGATTCATTTTCGAATACCCGATTCGGATGTCTGTATCCGAATCACCAAAAAATCCGGTGTCCGCGAAATTGTCGTTATATGAATCATCCAAAAATCCGGGGTCCTCAAAATCGCCCTTATCCGAATCATCCAAAAATCCGGGGTCCTCAAAATCGCCGTTATCCGAACCCTCCAATTATCCGAAGATTTTCGATCGGATCCATTGTACCGAATGAATCATTTTCGGATATCCGATTCGGATATTCCGATCCGAATCATCCAAAAATCAGGGGTCCGTCAAATCGCCCTTATCCGAACCATCCAAAAATCCGTGGTCCGCAAAATCGCCGTTATCCGAATCATGCAATTATCCGAAGATTTTCGATCGGATCCAATGTATACTCGTGATGTGGTCATGGATGTTTTAATGAGGTTAACGACCACGAACGCTAACAGCAAGTTATCGGAGAAGATAGAAGCAATCACTTCCGAACTAAGATCGGTAGTATCTTTTCTTCTCAATTCGATAGGTAGAAACATGATTTTGCATGGCAAAGTATAATCCGGTGACAGTAAAGTATTCTTTAAAATTTCTAGTAAATTTGGGAATTTACTGAAAATTGTCGTTAAGAGAATTTATAGCGAAAATGTAAATCCGTTAAACCGGTAAATCGTTAACCGTTAAACGCACATCCCTGTTTATCAGCATACCAGCCATCCGTGCAGCTCTCGGCCGCACTGACGGCTTCTTGACGGCTTCGCCGTAGCAATAACTTCTCATCATCAACTTAGCTGCCAACTGTGTCATGGTTTCCTCAGAAAGAACATCTTAACTACGTCGATAAGGGCAAGTTAGAAAAAAAGCGAAAAAATGGACAACATCCACAAAAACGCTAATTTCCCCAATATCGATTGATGGCGATCGACAGTTCAAAAACGAACTTCAGATTCGTGTTCAGCGACCTCGATTACCCAAAGCTGAAGTTTCGTGCCGCTTGAACGTCATCCTCAAAAAATCGATCGATATCGATTGCCCCTGTAGTGGAGGCCTTCTTTCGATGATCGCTTAAATGCCTATGCACAATTGCTGACGTGTTCGGCACGTCTACGGTTCGCCATGCATGGTTGCCGACGTGTTTGGCACGTCTACGGCTCGCCATGCATGGTTGCCTACGCCACGCATTAAATTATCGGATGCAATTCTACGAAAGCCGAGACACCTCCAGATGTCTGAACTTTTTACGGGATGTGATATTGAGAACCAAAGTGTGCAGGAGATAGAGAGCCACATTACTATTTTTAGAATACTACAACTGACTTAGACCTTTACAACTGACTTAGCCCTTTTGCAACCCGCGCGATTTTCGGGAGACTGCCGCGTGGGATAGTGTGCATTTTCTCCCGCGCGCTGACTATTTGAATTAATTTAGTTGTATTATTTGTTAAATATGAAAAACAGTAACGAATGAAGTTTTCCAAGCACCTTCTTGACCGTGCTTGATAATTTTTTATGAACTATTCTTACGATGGTGTCCGACGTCATCGTGGGACATTGTCACGCGGCAAAAAAGGTGTCCGACGACATCGTCGGACAATGTCGTGAAAGGGTTAAAACTTTTCTGAAATTGCAGAAGCTGTGACATACTCATGCCTAAGCTACATTCTTTTAAGGAGCCGCAACATTGGGAACAGGGTCTGTGTGATGGTGACGAGGCTAACGAGAATGGCACAGAGGAAACAGCTGAGACCGCAGAAGCAATTGATGGGGACGTGGAAGCGGAAGATGAGAAGAAGACGCCTGAACCACCCGAAGCCTACGCAGAAGAGCCAGCAGTTAAGGTGATTATAGACTAAGAATTCCAGAGTTCTAGTAGTGTTAGCTGGTGATCGGAGTTGAAGGCGTGATCTGCTCTGGTGAACAGAGGTGGTAAGCTTCGACATAGGTGCTTTTGATGAAAGTATCATGCAACAAATGAACTATACGTTAAAGTGCCTTTATATCGCCATGCTTCGGATCCTTGTATCCTCACAAAGGCTGCATCAATTTGAAATTGCGGCTAGTCGTTGTATACTATACTACAGGAGGCTTTCAGGTGGATCTTTATTGAACAGAGCCTGACGTTTCGACTTCTCGAAGACATCAGAGGCCAGTTGAATCCGCCGCAAGGGTTGAATCCATTCGCCCGTGTTAGCTAACCACTAAAGGCGAACCCTCTTCCGTCCTATGTTTTTCATCTTTCACAAATTTCTCTTTTCCTCGGAGCGAGGAAAAGCAGAATATGAGATTATAAGATAATGAGTAAGGTCACGATTAGGCTATGTATGTACATCCTGTGCGCTTTGAACGCACAGTTCGCTCACATCAAATCATTCGTGTTCGTGCCTCACACTCAGGACCTCTGTCAAAGGAAACTGTCGCTAAACTAATCCAAATTTGAGCCGGCCCTTCTTTGAAGCTTACTTTAGTGAGAACCTTGTGAGACTCTTGCGAAGCCTCGCAAATGATGTATGGAGAAAGTGTCTCCTTAATTACGCTATAATGCTCGTTACCTGGCAAAAATCAAGGGAAAGAACAATGCACCAGAATCTGCACAAGATGAGCCTCATGATAGCCTTGGCAAAGAAATATGTCAAAGAATAGATAATTAGGAAGAACTTGTGAATGTGAAACATCGCGAAGCAATTCTGTCTTAGATTCCGCAGCCAGAAATAAAGAACTTCACTATCGATTCGGAGACTGACAGTTTGGCTGCCTTGAAGACGGGCGGCTTTCAGGTATACATCCTTCTCATATATCTATCTCTCGAGTTTAGCAAATTTATTAAATTGAACAATATGAAGTGTTTTTCTCGCAAAACCAGTCGATATTTCATTGAGTCTCCTCTTCGCAAATGAACTGCCATGAGCCGCAGCAATGCAAAAGTGTTTAGGTGAGCTAAAGGCATATGAGCTGACGTTCAGCTTAAAGGTGCTTCACCGCCAACCACCCTAACTAAAAAGGTCTGGCGCTGCTGAATACTAGGGTTACGCCTTCATGCACGCGTACATTTTTGGGAAGGGAGGTGAACCGATATACGGCGTTGGCGTTATCTTGTAATGAATGAAAAGCAAAACAAGGCTGACGTCCCTTGTCAAGCACATCATTAAATCTTTTAGGAGCCAGAGCAGCTAGTGTGCCTCCGCACAACGTTTCAGGCAGCTTGGGGTAGGCTTTCACAAAAGCTGGCCTGTACACTGAGATCTGCTCTTGTTAATGTTGTTGTCTTTGTAATATGGATTTGTATTCAGATTACACTTCATTTACAAAAGGCCGGTGATGCTGAAATGAATTCGTTATGAAAAAACCCTTGAACCGAAAGTCATTTACAAGCGCCGCCTACTTTCACAACACTAATACTTCATCTCTGTCGAAGCTCGATTTGGAGCGATATCCTACTTATATACGGGAAAGCCTCTAAAAAATGATCCACATCTAAAAAAATTTCATCCCTCTTTTGCACTTGGTCTCGCATCGTTTAATCGACAAGTGCAACACACCCATGTGGCATTTGTTTCTTGTCTGTCCAGTGCTAACCACAGAGAAGAGAAAGGTGATTCAAAATAGTCCACGGATTTTCGCTTGCGTTCGCTGTAACTTAATGTCCAGTTGACCTCCGCGAGTTTGTAATGAAAATAAATAAATATTTTTAAATTTTACTCCAATGCCTTATCGAGATCAAATAAAGCACCATAAAGTCTAGTGTATGTGGCTTGTGCTACACCTATAATATCATTTTATAATTTTTTGCAGCACTTCTTCGTTCTGAATTGCAAGTGCTTCTTTGTTTTTAGTTACCAATACAAAGCAAGGGGTCACGGAAGGAGCGAAGTTCGAGAAAGGCAACCGATGAGCAAGCGCGAAAAAGGGATGACGGTTCTAAGCGGGAGCGAGAACACAAGTCCAAAAAGGTGAGCACGTTGCGCTAATTTTTCCTTCTCCTTTTCTGGCCTCTCTCTTGAGAAATTTTCTTGGTCGTATCAGTTACCGACTGAGTAACTCCCAACGAACGGGAAATTCGAGCTCCATATCGAACCCACAAGTGATACGTAGTTAATTACGTTTTATTTATCGAGAACGACATCTCCCTAACCTTTGCTTGTTCCACAAATTTTGAACACAAGGTAGCAACATTTAATTGCAGTTAAATTTTGTGTAGTTAGCTCAATTTTGTGCAACGAGTGGGTCAGATGACAGCTGTTTTTCCAGTTCACTTTGAAGCACACCTGCTGTTTTTCCGATTACTTATCGATAGTCAGAGTAATTTCTCAATTTCTCCTGAAAGAAGAGGCAGTGAGTGCATAAAATCCTTGTTGCAACCAGAAAGCACAATGAAAGCACGTCGAGCAGAAATTCCTAACTGGATATAATAGTGGCATGTTGCTAAGCAAACTAGAGGAGCGAGCTTTCGCGCTCAGTCGCTGCACCACGTTCCTCTTCCAACTTCAGGGAGCCTCGCAAAACAGATCTCCCGCTTCTATGAATGCGTTTCATCTTTTATGTTGCTATAGACGAGTAGTTTGTTCAGCGTAGCTAAGATTGGTACAACTCTTTATTGCGGCTTACGTTTCGGCGTCGTCGCCTTCTTCTCGTCTACTCGTCTATAGCAACATCAAAGACGTCAAGGTTCATCGAGCGTCGAACATGGAATGCTTCATCTTTTCTTTGATGGAATTTCTGACGTGCGCCAATATCGGCCTTATAAGGTAGTAATCTGTAGCGTATATATGTCAGAAGAGTGGAATCAATTAGCATAAGAATCTCCACCACTCATTCAGTATAAAAATATGTTCTGCATGTTCCGGCCAGACCTTGCACTCGGTAGAATGTGAGTGCATCGCCTTGCGATTTGTGCTTTGTTGTCATTCCCGCTACGGGATCATCTCCCAACCTTCACGATATGTGATAGCCTGAGCCGCTAGGCTATCAGAGCATTACTCTTCACACCCTAAATGTCGGGCTGCAAGATTCCGTCTCAGTGGAGGACCAACCATATCGTCTTGCTGCTCAAGAAGGGAGACGTGCACGACATTGGCAACTACCGCCCGGTCTGCCTGCAGTCCGTGGTCTATAAGCTGCTCACTCGAGTCATCCTGGATAGGATTACAGACGCTGGACGAAGGACAGCCATGCGAACAAGCAGGATTTCGGAGAGGATTCGGCACGATTGACTACATACACACCGCTACGAAGCTCATCAAAGTATCGCGAGTGTGCAAGCTACCGCTGCGCCTTACGTTCATCGACCTGAAGAAGGCATTCGACTCCGTCGAAACTGAAGCGGTCATTGGTGCCTTGGTCACTCAGGGTGTTCCTACTCTGTACATTAGAGTCCTTCGAGAGCTGCACAGTGGAATCGCGACCAAGATCTCACCATTCTACAACAATGTCGTCATCGACGTGAAGGGGTTCGGCAGGGGGGTATCATATCCCCGAAGCTCTTCAGCACCACCCTCGGAAACTGCATGCGCGAACTAGAATGGGAAGACATGGGATTGAAGGTCGACGGCCGGAAGCTGCACCAACTTCGCTTCGCTGACGACATCGTGCTCATAACACGAACATCAGCAGGAGGAGCGAATGCTGGATAAGTGACAGAGCTGAGCAGAAGGAAACGAGCGGCTTGGCGAGCTTTCATGAGCGGTGAAGAAGTCGCGAAGAAGACGATTAACGTCCAACTTCGTGCCCCCTATTTGACTCCACTTCTTTTCCTGCACTAAAATATAGCCCAAAGAATTGGCCCAGAAGTACGAAGTCAGAACGAACACACGAGCGTGGAATTGAGAAGACGATGGAGTGACGCGATTCTTGCAAACGAGACAACGTCTCCGGGGTTCAGAGCTTCGTCGACGATGGATTCCGCGGGATGTCAAGAGAACTCCCGGACGCCCACCAACTCTTTGCTCGGACTTCTTCGTGAAATCCCTGAACGAACGATATGACGCTCTTCAAGGCCCTCGTGCGAGAAGGATCCATTGGAGCCCTCTGGCACGCGAGAGGGACGAGTGGAGACGTTGCTGGCACACGCTTGAGCAAATCTATGATTAACGGGACCAAAAGAGTAGTGGGTTCCAAGTTTACGATTTTGAGAGTGAAAAGACGCTACCAAAATTAGCAATTCACGAGAAACATTCCGCTGTCAGCTCACAGGTGGTAAACAAGAAAATGTACAAACGCAGACCCTCCTAAATAAAACGAACAGTAAAAATGCAATACTGTTTCAACCCACGGGAACCATGCCCTCAAGCCCCTGTCATAAGCTCTGATCCCTGTACCATCGAGCCGCTCGTAGGCAGCGCGTATGCAACTAAACACTACTTTTATATTGACTTAGGAGTGAAATTTTTTTATAAGGCCTATTTAAACTTACGCTTCGGATCCTTCTCTTGTAAGAATTTCTGCTCACGGAAGGAGATTTTTTCCGTCCGTTGGCGATGTCCGTTCCTCCACGTGGTGCCACTGGAAACTGCTTGCTTTTGCAAGCCGAGCCAAACACGGACATTCGAATGCAGGCGACAGGCCCTAGTGACAGGCCGGCCTACGAACATTTTGTGTCACATCATATGGTTGATGACGTTACAGAGTTCTCGAGATAATGCTACGGCGTCTGCGGGAGCCGACGCGCACTCGCAAAGCCCGGCGAGTGTGAAAAGTGTGCGAGGGTCCCTGATGCGAGGACGGCATCGGGGGGCAACTGAGCTAGTCCGAAAGTCCCGTAACGTAGGCAAGACCCGCGTAGCAACGTTGAATGTGGGTACGTTGACGGGCCGCTCGTGCGAGTTGGTAGAAGCACTGGAGCGAAGAAAGATAGATTTCTGTGCGGTGCAGGAGACGAGGTGGTCCTGCAGCAAGTCAAGGGATATAGGACGTGGCTTCAAGGCCGTTCTATGTGGAAGTCCCAGGACCACCAGTGGTGTCGGTGTGATCGTCTCCGAGCGTTTCCGTGATGCGATTGGAAGCGTAGAACGTTTCGATGACCGCTTGATGAAGATTGTTGTCGCCGTAGAAGAGCGACGATGCCATTTCTTTTCTGCGTATGCTCCGCAGACAGGCTGTTCTGAGCAAACCAAGGACGAGTTCTGGTCCCTGCTTGATGAGAAGACAGCGGAAGTACCGTCACAAGATATGGTTGTTGTGGCAGGTGACCTTAATGGTCACGTCGGAGCAACGAAAGACGGCTACAACTGTCATGGTGGTTTTGGATATGGGTCGCGCAACGCCGATGGTGAGCGTATACTTGAGTATGCAGACTCACATGACCTCACCATCGTGAACACCAAATTTAGAAAGCGTGACTCCCACCTCATCTCGTTTTATAGCGGGAATGCTAAAACGCAGATTGACTATGTCCTTGTTAGGCGTCGCGACCAAGGCCTTGTCACAGACGCGAAGACCGTGCCGTATGAGACGGTTGCCACGCAACACCGTCCACTGATCTGCTCGCTGAAGATCACACCTTCGAGGTGTAAACATGTCGAGCGATGTGGGTCGGCTAGAATCAAATGGTGGCGACTGAAAGAGAAGGAAGCGGCAGTTATTTCTCGCATTCGGTTGCCGACAGTGACAACTGTCGACGAAACCTGGAAGGACGCTACCGATGCGATAACTCGGGCTGCACGCCTTGAACTCGGCACAACGAAGCCTGGACGACGCTGGGTCGACAAGCAGGCATGGCTGTGGACTGATGATGTCAGAGAGAAAGTCCGAGAAAAGAAACGGCTCTATCACGTGTTTATCGGTGATAAAACAGTCCATAATTGGCGGAACTATCGAGAAGCAAAGAAAGCGGCAAAGAAGGCAGTGGCCGCTGCTAAAGCCGCATACTACGCTGATGTCAGCAAAAAATTGGAAACGCGCGATGGTGAGCGTTATATTTACCGACTCGCCAAAGCTCGCTGTCGCCAAGCAGAAGACATTGAGAAGTTCTTTGGCATTAACGACGAGAGCGGTCATCTTCTGATGGATCGTAAGAGGGCTGTGAAGCGATGGCACGACTACTTCGAGGAAATCTCGAATGTAGAATTTGAACATCCTGCTGTTCCTTTTGCATCACCTGTATACGGTCCCGTTCAGAAGATCACAGTGAGCGAAACTGAAGCAGCCCTGAGGAAGATGAAGTCAGGCAAAGCCACTGGTCCCGATGACCTGCCAGCTGACCTGTGGAAGTCGAAGGGCTGGTGCCCTGCTGACTGGCTGACTGCGTTTTTTAATCAGGTTGTTGCTGAGAAGAAAGTGCCTGAGGGTTGGCAGCAAAGCACGACCATCCCGATTTGGAAGAAGAAGGGCAGTCCTGCAGACTGCGCCAGTTACCGTCCAATTCGTCTTCTTTCGCACACCATGAAAATCTTTGAGCGAATTGTCGACGGACGTATCCGGGATGTCGTACAGCTTTCCACGAATCAGTGTGGTTTCGTATCTGGCTGTGGCACCGTTGATGCCATTCACGCCGTTCGTCTTCTGCTAGAGAAGCACCGCGAGAAACAGAAACCGGTGCATTTTGCCTTCCTGGACTTGGAGAAGGCCTTCGACCGCGTTCCGCGAGATGTTATATGGTACGCGTTGCGACAACATGGTATCCCTGAAGAGCTTATTGAGTGGGTGCGCATTCTATACTCTTGCCCAAGGAGTCGAGTGCGAGCGCCAGCGGGCACCTCGATGGAGTTTCCCATCTCTGTGGGGGTGCATCAGGGATCTGCGCTATCCCCACTGCTCTTCGTGGTCGTGATGGATGCAATCTCACGAGATCTCCAAATGGCGGCACCTTGGACGCTGCTGTATGCTGACGACGTCATGCTTGCATGTGAAGACAAAACCGAACTCGAGCGACAGGCACAGGCGTGGTGCGATCGCTTGGCATTGTTCGGTCTCAAGCTAAACGTCAAAAAGACGGAATACTTGACGACGGATGTGAATGAGCACGGATCTATTAAGATCGATGGTACTGAGCTCTCACGAGTGACATCTTTCAAGTATCTTGGGTCAACAGTCACGTCCGATGGCAGCTTAAAGATGGAGGTGAATGCGCGTGTGAGTGCAGCCTGGTCCAAATGGCGCTCGCTGACTGGGGTGCTTTGCGACAGGACAATACCTGAGCACCTCAAATCGAAGGTTTATAGAACAGTAGTCCGCCCAGTAGCGACGTACGGTGCTGAGTGCTGGCCCGTGACGAAGGAAGTTGAAAGCCGCCTCAGTGTAATGGAGACGAAGATGCTACGGTGGACGGCTGGAGTTACGCGTTTGGACCGCGTTCGTAACGACACCATACGACAGAAGTTCGGTGTCGCTCCGATATCCGAGAAGCTACGCGAAGCTCGTCTTCGATGGTACGGCCACGTCCTTCGCGCTAACGACGACACCGTGTGTAAGATTGGCCTGAATCTTGTGGTCCCTGGAAAGCGGCCCAGAGGACGCCCGAAGCAACGTTGGCTAGATACGTTGCGCTTGGACTTAGAGATGGCTGGTGTGCACCCTGATCAAGCATTTGATCGGGAGAATTGGCGTCACCACACCAGAAGAGCGGACCCCGCCACCAAGCGGGACAGACGCTAATGAAAATGATGATGATGATGATGAAGGAGATTTTTTCCATCTTGATGAATGGAGTCCAATATATTGGATCGACTCAAAAGCAACCTAGGAAGTATTGGCTGCCTTCAATCAGAAGGTAAGCCAACATATACAGTGCCGCTTCGTCCAACCAGCACAAGCGGCGCGGAAGATGAAGAGCGGCGCAAAAGGAGGTCGGAGAGCGCCGTTTTCCGCTCGCCATTCCTCGCGTGTGAGGCAGGTCGCGTTAGGTCTCCTTCATACTTCCGAAGCAGAGCGACGCGACGGCATGTAAAGTGGCAAAATTGATCGATCGCGTCGCTCAATATGGCCACTATACGTGGTGTCGCGTCGCTCGGCGTCGAATACATTAGGTTGTCCCATAAGTCTTCGCCGTTTTTTTTCGACTTTTCCGTCCGAATTTTTACCAAAACTCCGGTTCTGTGGTTGGACTTTTTTCCTTGATGTTATATGTCGTTTGGAAGAGGGTAACTTGCTCGGTAAGAATTTGTGCCGCGTTTATTGGCACACGCTGATTTCTGTCGAATATCAACAACTGGAGAGGAGGAGTTGTTGGTGAAGACGATTTTTCTCTTTTTGGCATTTTGTTGATATTCAATAGAAATCAATAAACGCAACAAAAATTCTTATACAGCAAGACATTCTCTTTCGAATGACATATAACAACAACCCAAAAAGTCCAACCACAGAGCAGGAGCTGTCGGCAAAAATAACCATCCTCCTTCGGGCGTCCCAATTTGATTACCTAAAAATCAATAAAGGACAACTGATCAAATAGCACTAACACATATTCTTGTAGTACTGAACATTTTCTTCCAAATGCTATAAAAAACTGCGCAAAATTTACAAACCTAAGCGGAGAGAACAAGTGCGCAAATGGCTACTTTTTCACTTTTTCACTTTTCACTTCAACGACCTAAAAAATGACAAAATTCATTATGAAAAAAAGAAATGCAATATGTTCTGATAGAACAAGTCATTCTCTTTCAAATGCTGTGCAGCGCTATGCAAGAGACTGCAGGCGAAATCTGCAGTGAATCGTTGAAAAAAACGGCGAAGACTTATGGGACAACCTAACAAATGGGGCCTTAGGGCACGACACCCTCAACTTCTGCACGTTAGGCTGATGGAACGAGCCTATCCATGCGTGTGGACGAGCATGGACTGCTGTTTGGAACTAACTACCGGCATGGCGCGCGCTGTGGACAATGCATGTAGGCCCGGCAGATTCAATCGAGTGGGCGCGACCGCTCGCAGAGTGACGTTAGGCTGATGGGCTGATGGAATAAGCCTGCGTTTGGACGAGCATGGCCTACTTTTTGGAACTAACTGCCGGCATGGCGCGCGCTATGAACCGTGCATATGGACCCGGCAGAACCAATCAGTGGGCGCGATAGTGCGGAGCGGACAATACTGACCCGATTTTTTCCAAATTCGGCTGACCACTGCGGTAGGACGAAGCAAGCTAACGGCATGACAATCAGTGTGCGAACAGAGCACTGAAAGCACTTTACATTGACGTGCTCACTGCCTCAACTACAGCTGCCGTTTTAGAGCGGCGGACGGCAGCAGTGAATTTTACCTTCCGTCCTTACTCGCCCATAATTGGGTTTTCGGTACAAGTAAGAGCGCCATTCTGTTTAGCTTGAAAAGCTCCATCGAACGGGGTCAATCTCGACCAATTTCGGAAAAATGGATTTTTTCGTAATTTCGCATCGAAGACAAGGCCGCAGCGGAGGGGTGATGACATCTTCGAAAATCAATATTTTCTAATTTGGCCAAGTTGAATTGATGTTGATTTTGAATTGAACGCTGTTACTTGAAGAAGCGAGAATTGACTCGACAACCCTCAACGAGAAGAAACCTCCTGAAATTGGCGGCATTTTTACAAACGAACGTCAGATTCGTAATCATCGCCCCAAATAACCCCAGATGATTTTGGACGAGAAAATTTGGCCAATTTAGAAAATATCGATTTTCGATGACGTCATCGTCAACGCATGTTCGACCAGGACGCCCTCGTCCTCCATGAGAACTTGTCAAAAAACCGTTTTCTCCGAAATCGGTTGAGATTGACACCGTTCGATAGAGCTTTTCAAGACTAACAGAATGGCGTTCTTGCGTGTACCGAAAACTCAATTATGGGCAAGTAAGGACGGAAGAAACTTTTGCTGCCGTCCGCCGCTCTAAAACGGCTGCTGTAGGTAAAACGGTTTAGGCAACTGGGAAGCTGTGAGCACGTCAATGTAAAGTACTTTCAGTGCTCTTCTCGCACACTGATTGTCCCTTGTCTTACCGCAGTGTTTGGCCGAATTAGGAAAAATGTGGGTTGCACAAGCCTAACGTGCATTGTCCGCTCCGCTCTCTTGCGCCCGCTCGATTGATTCTGCCCGGCCTATATGCATGGTTCATCGCGCGCCATGACGGCAGTTACTTCCAACAAAGTAGGCCATGCTCGTCCAAACGCATGCATAGGCTAATTCCATCAGCCCGTCCTAACGTCACTCTGCGAGCGGTCGCGCCGGCTCGATTGATCCTGACGGGCCTACATGCATTGTTCAAGGCACACGCCATGCCGGCAGTTAGTTCAAACCGTAGGCCATGCTCGTTCAAACGCATGGATAGGCGGAAGGCTACCACACACTTCTGCGGCAACGTCGCTCGCCGCTGTGGTTAAGGATAGGGCAGGAAAGCCGCCGGGGGGAGCTCAGCGTCCCTATCCTATAGTTAAGGATAGGGCCGCGGCGTTGGGGGGACGGTCAGGAGGTACGCCCGCCCCTCCTGGGGGCGTGTGATCTTTCTCTCATCCCCCTTTTTCACCCACCCCAACCCCCGTAGGCTTCACCAGGAGTCTAATGGCTGCCTTACGAAACCTTTGACACGCAGAACAAAAGCTAGTGGTGACACTGTTAGGAAGATTGGCCTTAACATAGATGTGCCCAGAAAACGGCCTAGAGGTTGGCCGAAGCAGCGTTGGCTTGATAAGTTGCATGTTGACCTGGAGATTGCTGGTATCCATCCCGATCAAGCATTTGGTCGCGATAAGTGGCGTCACCACACCAAAATAGCGGACCCCACCTCGAAGCGGGACAAACGCTAAAGAAGATCTCCTCAGTGTCAAGCGTGGCATTCGATCTTCACCGAAAATTTTCGATCTCCGTTTCTTAGCTTAGCAGATACGATCCCCTTCTCTACAACATAGTTTTATTCATACCATTTTTAGGGCGCTTTTCAGATCAAATTGGATATTTTTGACGTCAAATTCGACACTTTTCAAATCAAATTGGCCAGTTATTTAAACTGACCTAAGTCTTTTGAAATCAAAGTGAACTTTTCCAAATTAAAATTAGCTTCTGTTACACTGAACTAAAGACTCTCCAAAAGAGTTAGAACAATTTTTTGTTCAAGGAAAATTTCAGTATAGCTTTCTTTGAAGTTTTAATTCACCTGCCCAATAAGTGAACACATCGTTTGGAATATTATAAAAAAGGAAAAGGAAGAGGAAAATCAGGTTCGAAGTACGTTTAAAAAAAGGAAGGCAGCCTTTTTTCATTGCTAAA
The DNA here is from genome assembly GCA_947396885.1 of Heligmosomoides polygyrus polygyrus. NCBI lineage: Eukaryota > Metazoa > Nematoda > Chromadorea > Rhabditida > Heligmosomidae > Heligmosomoides > Heligmosomoides polygyrus. Next base: position 59,112,475 of record OX377204.1, on the reverse strand, counting down.
AAGAGATTGCGTACGCCCTCAGTGCAAGACGTCGCGATTTTTATTCGATTGATAGCAGAAGCAGCGTGCACGCAAAATTCTGTGCGTTAAATTTTTTTAACAAAATTTTTTAACGGAAAATTTTCGATAAATTTCCGGTAAATTGTTAAATTTCGTTAAAAAATGCAAATACCTGCAAACCATTCTCTTAAGTGAAAAATCAAGGAAAACCTTATACGTTTCAACTTTAACTTCAAAGAATGGAGTGTAACTTTAACATTGTAAAATAACTGTTCATCATCAAGCACAGAAAAGTAAATAGGCCTTCAGTAACAAATTATCTGCAGGGTATGGAATAACAGAGGTATGGAATTACCATGCAAGATGCTCACCGACAAGGCATCCTAAAATGTGCGATAAGGCAAAACCCGGAGTTCAATTTTCTTAATTTTTGCAAACCCGTTTTGAGTGAGTGTTCTACGAGCACATATAATCTCGATATGGGCATCACCCCATTAATTACAGAAATATTCAATAAAGATACAATTAAAAGTCTATCAGTTGAACGTTAGCACGTTGTCGATCGCATGATTTTTGAGTGCCTAGTGTGTGGGACCAATCCATTTTTTGCAATGTCGAGACCGTGACACGACATCGTGTCACACGGTCCTACACTGCCGAAAAGGTGTGCTACGTGTTAACGTTCAAAAAAGTAGCTTTCCTATTTTTTGTTATTAGCGTTTTCTTAAATTGTTTCAAATACGTCCAGCGAGTGACAGGACTGTCCCAGGTGGCGAACAAAAGTGTTCTGGGATCAGCATTGCCAGATGAGGATAGTCATACCTTACGAGGAGGTTAGACCTTTGTCGATTCATTGGCGTGCTTGGGGCTCGGCGAAGAAATTTATACGTCCAAAATGTATCGAAGGATGGAAGGATAAAGGGTGGCATTACTGAATCACTATCCCCGCCACGCATTCTACTTCTACGGCATGTCGTGGAGGCGATTTGAAGGCGTATTTGGTGATGCAATGACAATGAGGTGCAGTGGCCAGCCGATGAACAATAGACAAGTCTGGTACCAATCCACCCCGGAGGGATGGAAGGCTTGGTTGAATTTTTTTAAAGAACCAGCTTCCCTACCAGGAAGCTGGTATCGGGCACGCGACAGCCGGCATCTCCTCCGACTGCGCTACACGAGCAATTTTAAAAAATTCAAAAATTCAAAACAAATTCATGAAAACATTAAAATATTCTTGCTGATTTCAATAGTTCTTTAGGAACAGTTCCAATAGGGAGGATGGGAGAATAGGGAGAACTACAACACTAATAAAGACTAAGGGCAAATGTGGTAAACTCACTGAGAAAAGTCCGTTAAAAATTCCTTTAAATTTCTAAGAGTTCTCGTTAAGTCGTTAAGCCAAGTTTTAACGAAAAATGCCGTTAATTCATTAAATTCGTTAAATCGTTAATCGCTAAATGTGCGCCCCTGTTTCACACCTGCTATCGATACAACTAAAACTGTTGTAAGGAACACACAGGTGAACTAAAAAAAACTGTATCACCTGTATCACCTGCCGTCCCGTTGATCATCGGCTTGCTCGAGCGGGCGCCAGCAGCGTCTCCATTCGTCCCTGTCGCGTGCCAGAGTGCTCCAATGGATCCTCCTCGCTCGAGGGACACGAAGAGCGTCATATCGGTCGTACAGGGCTTTCACGAAGAAGTCCGACCAACGCATTGGTGTGTGTCCCGGTGTTCTCTCGACATCCTTCGGAATCCAGTCGGTAACGGCTCTCGTCCAGCGGTTGTCTGCGAAGCGCATTACGTGGCCGGCCCACCTAATTTTCGACAACTTGGCCCACGGTCTCTCATCTTCGAACGTCGGCGAAGCTCGAACTCCGGAGGCCTTTTCTCACTTGCGTGAGTCGTGTCACTCCGAGCACCGTCACCATCCTCTCGATTCCACGCTGCGCGACGCTGATCGCGTGTTCATCCTGCTTTCGTATAGCCCAGGTCTCTGAGGCGTATGTTAGGGCAGGAAGAACAGTGGAGTCGAATAGGTGGGCACGGAGTCGGACGTTCTTCGTTTTCTTCACGACTTCTTCGACGCTCTTGAAAGCTCCCCAAGCCGCTCGTTTCCTCCTGCTCAGCTCCGGCGCTAGGTCGTTGACCATATTGACTTCGCGACCCAGATACACGTAGCTGGAGCATTCGTAGATGTTCGTTCCGTTGAGCGAGAATGGGGCATCAGAAACTTGTCCGTTCCTCATGAACATCGTCTTTGTAAGATTCAGCTGCAGTCCGACATTCCCACATACACGATCGAAGTCGGGCAGCACTCGCTCCGCCTGGCTGATGCTCGGTGTTATGATCACGATGTCGTCAGCGAAACGAAGATGGTGCAGCTGCTGGTCGTCGACCTTCACTCCCATGTCTTCCCATTCTAATTCGCGGATGACGTTTTCGAGGGTGGCGCTGAAGAGCTTCGGGGATATGGTATCCCCTTGCCGAACCGCTCTCCTTACGTCGATGACGACGTCGTTGTAGAATGGAGAGATCTTGGTCGTGAATCCACTGTACAGCTTTCGAAGGACTCTGATGTACTGAGTAGGAACGCCCTGAGTAAGCAGGGCTTCGAGTACCGCTTCAGTCTCGACGGAGTCGAATGCCTTTTTCAGGTCGATGAACGTAGGACACAGCGGCAGCTTGTACTCTCGCGACACTTCGATGAGCTTCGTAATGGTGTGTATGTGGTCGATCGTGCTGAATCCTCTCCGAAATCCTACTTGTTCGCGTGGCTGTCCTTCGTCCAGCGTTCTGCTGATCCTATTCAGGATGACTCCACTGAACAGCTTGTAGACTACGGACAGCAGGCAGATCGGGCGATAGTTGCCAATGTCGTGCACGTCTCCCTTCTTGTACAGCAAGACGGTCTTGCTGGTCTTCCACTGAGATGGAACCTTGCACTCCGACAGGTCGTGTGAAGAGCCGCGGCAGGGTGTTGATGAGCGCTGGCGGGAGGTTCTTCAGGTGTTCGGGTGTGATCCTGTCGGGGCCGCGTGCTGTAGGTTTCTTCACCGAAGAGAAGGCGTGTCCGATCTTGGAAGGGAGAACAGAAGGGACGACATATCCATCTTACGGAAGATGGCGTGGGGGCACGTGGACGTGGCTATCGAAGAGATCGGAGTAGGAGTCGTGGATGACCTTCTCCATCTTCCTTCTGGAAGAGGTGACGGTTCCGTCAGGACGTCGGAGAGCTGTCATCTTGGTCTTGAAGTTGGCGAAGTTCCGGCGGGCATTGCGGATGATCAACCCTGCCTCTGCAGCTTCAGTCAACACTTCCCCTCTGCCGCTCTGCATAGCTTCGCAAGCTCGGACGGCAGCTGGTAGTTGCCTGACGCTCGTGCTGCTCCACGCTGGCGTATCAGCTCGAGAGTTTCCGGAGACAGACGTCTCTTGGTGGTCTTCAAGCTCTCAGCTTTCTTAGCACTATTGTGGAGATGGTGCACGAAGCCGTGGTATTCCTCATCGACGTTGTGCATGACGGCATCTTCCCAAAGGGCGACAAGAGAGGTGTAGAGGTCCCAGTTGATAGTCGTTCTGGGATTCCTCTTTTTGAACTTCGCGGCTTTCTCTCCTTGACGCGAAAAACGAAACCTCGCGCGAAGAAGGCGGTGGTCCGATCCCATGTAGAACTTGGGGACAACGGAGGCGTCAGTCAGGCAATACTTGCGATTTGAGATGATGTGGTCGATCTCGTTGTGGAACTGGCCACCGGGGGATTCCCAGGTCCATCGTAGAGAGGGAGGCTTCTGGAACTGTGAGTTTCCATGGATGGTCTTGGTCGACATGACAAACTCAGACAGCTTTTCACCTTGCTCGTTCCACTCCAAACCGTGGGTTCCGATGTGAAGTTCTTCCGGCCACCTTCGTGGCCCGATCTTGGCGTTGAAGTCACCGACAATCACCTTGTAGAAGGTGTGATCTTCCTTATAGAACTTCTCCAACTCCACGTAGAAGGCCTCGACGTCTTCGTCGTCGTAGTCGGATGTTGGGGCATACGCGACGAACACAGTCAAGGCTGGCACGGAGCCACATCGCTTCAGTCGCAGACGTCCGATTCGGGTTGTCAGAGACTCGTACGAATCGATGTTCATAGCCAAGTGCGTGTTGACGAGGACACCAACGCCGCCTACTCCCCTGCTGTCGCATGTTCCGAGGAACAGTTCTTCTCCGGAGTCGTAGGCGGTGTGTAGGGGGTGGTGTCTTCTCGTCTCGGTCAGTCCGATGACGTCGTACTTGATCTTCCTGGCTTGCATCATCAGGTCCTCGACGGATGCTTCCGATGCGAGCGTGCGGGCGTTGTAAGTACAGATCGTCATCCTGGTCCTTCTCAATTCGCGCAGCCTGGTTAGGCCCTGAGATTTTAGCAGCCTGTCCGTACTTGTCCTTCCCATCGCTGCAGAAATGGGGGCTCTTTCGGAGTCAGGGGAATGAGGCCCTCTAGTGCTGCTGTGTTTGACTTCCATACAACACGGGTAGCTAGTTAGGCTCTGTCGTGCGGGCGAAGAACTCCGGGCAGCCAGACAGACTGCCCGAAGGGACAGGGCGAGACTTTTGAGGCGGCATCGAGAGTGCAAGCTTTTGGTCGAGCCGACACAGTTACAATCCGCGCGATGCAAACACATCCACGCACACTGTGCATGAACATGCCGCTCCCACGCACAAGGAATGCGTCGACTCGACACAGCAGGAGCAAGGAGTCCATCCTCTGCATCCTACCTGCGTCTCTGGGTAGTACACGGTCGCATAATTCCTCTTAGTTCTCCTATCCACCACACGGGGACGCGCCACGTGGCCCTGCGACAAGCGGCGCGAGATCCCTCTTAACAAGAGAGCCGGAAGGCTCTCTATCGAGGGAGATCCGTGGGAACTAAAAAAACTACAAAGAAATATGTACCAAACTTTCCATGAACAAAGAATATTTTAATCACCTTATTGGATATGTGGTCTAACCTGCATGAGGGACATTTCGATTTGGAAGAGTTCGCCTCGATTTCAAAAGTCTTAAAGCTAGTTTAGAAGAGGGACCAATTTGATTTAAAAAATGTTCAATTCGACGTGAAAATGGGTTATTATCTGTTTTGGTATCTTAACTTTTGAGGTGACCTTTGTTACTCTTACTAAGTTGTTCTTTCCAAGTGTGGTTTTTGCAGAATCGCACGCTGCTTCTGAAGGAGACACGTTATGAACATGGAAATAAATCCTATAGGGTTTTGAGTGGTCACAGTTCAACCGTAAAAAACATAGATTTTCTAGGAGCCGTCTTCGAATTAAACGGGTCGGGTTCATTTTTAGCAGACTCAGATGCGGTTGTCTTGGAACAACACACTTTTCACTATGAGCCAATGACAAACTGATATCCAATCATGATCTGATGCTGTACGTTGTAGAATTTTGTGTGGTAATTGTTAGTAGTGTTTTAAAAAGTAAAGTATAAGATTTTTTGGGTTTTTAAAAAGTATAAGAATCTTTGAGTGTACGAAGATTTTTGAAGCTCTCTTCGAATCGATCCCGAAGACTTAACCGAAGACACGACTTGTCTCGGACCAAATGGTTCTCTCTCAAGGAAACAATGTTATCGAAAAATGAAAAAATTGCTTTGTTTTTATAGTTGAAGCTCAATGCGGTTGAATATGTATTGACTACGTTTGGGCCTTGAGCCCTTCTTCAGTTCTAAAAAAACCACGTCGCCGATACGTTATATATTACGCGATGGTACTTTACAGCAACATAACGACACACGCTACAGAGCTGGCTAGGTTGTAAGGAAAGAAAGAGGAGGGGGGAGGCCAAAGACCTCGAGTAGCGTGGCTTGACCGAAAATTTGTTGCAGGGGTATCTGGACTGTTTATATAGAATCGCAGGAAGTGACCGGTCTCTCGTCTCTCAATGTCGGCATCAGCAGTCACATGTGGATCACGGGTAGGTCTGAGGGTGCGATGTCTAGAGAATGGATTATTTGGGTAGCTCTGGGGTTACGCAGCGCTTTATAATGTTCATCCATTCTCATACCAAGTGGTCTCGCTGTTTCGCCAATGTAGAGTTCCTCACATGTCATACAGATCATTTTGTATACCACAAACCTCATTTGGCAAATT
>OX377204.1:58981487-59106136 GCA_947396885.1 Heligmosomoides polygyrus polygyrus | reverse complement strand
GATAGTTATAACTGATGGAGAGCTCGAGCAGATCAAGCAAACAATAAATTGCTCTTTGCAAAAGAAGCATACATAATATGGGCCAAAACCTCCATTTTCCTTCTTTTCCGAGTTCTATGCTTGCGCAGATGATTACTGGCCTGAATTTTTGTTTCGCTTACTTAGAGAAACATTACAAGTCTTCAAATTAGTTTCTTTGAGCCTCAAGTGGCTGGTATCGAGGTAGTAAGCTGTCACAACGATGTTTTGTTGCGGCCAAAACTTCTAGCGAAAGGCGGGACTCGAACCCGCACCATTATAACTCCATAAACCATAGAAATTCTTAACACAAGTGTGAGCGGTAGGAAGGCAAAGACGAATCCATGTCGCAGTAGCGACACCAGGAAACAACCTAATGCTTCGCTTTATTGACTAATTGCGTCCCCTTCTAAATGTTGCACATGTTGCGTGGATAATGCCCTGTACAGGTTAACTCTCCCAGAGCTTGAAACGTTTCGAAGTTGCGTAAATTTTTCACCTCTTTGAGCTATAGCTCGTACTCCTGAAGGTCTGGAGTTTTGTCAAAATGTATTCGTGTTACCGGACGAATGTAATAAAATCGGTAGTAAATAAAATTGTATAACTCCATCATGCCTTACCACAGAAGTATTTTCAGAACTGCTATCACTAAACCCAACGTACGCGCGCCCTTCAGTACTCGTGTACTGCCTTCACTCGAAATTGGTACTTCTGTCACTGGTAGTACTCCCACTACTACCCGAGCTACTAACAGGACTCTCAGCACCAGCCACCATTACTTCTACTTTTTTCCCTATTCAGTACTACTTTAACTTCTGCTCTACCGACCACTACAACTCCGGCGGTGCGTAGGAGAAGTGGTCAGTAGAGCAGAAGTTAATGTAGTACTGAATAGTGGAAAAAGTAGAAGTTGTGGTAGTTGGTGTTAAGAGTACGGTTAGGACCACGAGTAGTAGTGGGCGTACTACCATGGTAGAGGTACTAATTTCGAGTGAAGGCAGTACACGAGAACTGAAGAACGTACGTAAGTTGGGTTGGCGTATTTGGGCAGCACGTGCTGCTTAATGCATGGGAAGGTGCTCTTTCAAAATGAGCAGAATGTGCTGCCCAGCTCGGCAGGATGTGGTGCCCACGAAAAGGATGACAGGATGACCGAGATGATCAAGTGCTGCGAACTGGGCAGGTGGTAACGCCCACTTTTGCAGTCGTTGGAACGTGTCTCAGAGCTGCGATCTGCCATTCTACGGCCCAACTACTCCCGTTCTGCACGGAAGGGGTGATAAAATGCTGCAACTTAGTCGTTTTGTTGAACATGGGGTCCTGAAGTACTCTACACGCTCCTTTAAAAAATGGTAGCACTCTACCGTGAACACGACAGTCGGTAGTGTTACATTTGAGCCCTAGTTTCCAAGAGTAGCTACAGCCATAATAATTTCAAGGACTGCAGCACTAAGGATACGTTACATAGCAATTAGCCCACAAGACCCGCCTCGAAAACGAAGAACTAGGCAGTCTAAAATTGGTTGTGTCGTTCGGCTACGTTCTTTCTGTGCTCTTGAGATGATTTCATCTAACTTTCTTCTATTGCAAAATACGTTGTTGTTATGGTATCCGTGATCTCTTCGACTATCACACCACCGTCATCCGCTGGTTCTCCTCACTTCTTGTGTTAAAGGTTTTGCTGCCTCCTATACAATTTTTACTGTGATCTTTGCAGCAATGTTGAACGTGTCTTAGGCTGTTGTGTTACAGTATGTTTTCCTACTCTTCTCTACTCTGCGAAACAGGGGTTTGTTCGATTCTGCCGTTCATAAAAATGAATCCTGCAGTATGCCGTTTCATTCAACTGAAAAATTTTCCTAATAATGCAGCCTAAGGGTGTTGCAATACTTATGAGCTACCTTGCGTTGTGCTCTGTCTCTGCAAATGGCGAGAACATTTTAAGCAAAAGTGCCAGTTAAGTAACCAGCGCTGTTAGCCAACATTTTACAAATTCTGACACAAAAGAGCAACTTTTCGTTTTTCATATCTCATGCCTTGTCATTTAGCTTCGCGCAGAAAAGAGGAAAGCGGGCCTAATTAGTGCAAAATCCTGGTCAGCAGATTGATCTAGAAAGAGAGCAGCAGTAATATTTAATATATAATAATAATAAATATGCTGATAAAATAAAATAAAATGATAAATGATAAAATATACTTGAATTTCGTAGAAGAAGATGCGACTTAGTTACGATAGCTGCGTCACACAAGGCTTAAGTCGTGTTGTCTTTCAGGAAATCTATACCTTTTCTTCCAGAAGAAGGGGTAGATAGCGTAGGTTCCTGTTTCCCAAAGCAAAAGTATTGTATGGTCTGCATTCTTCACCTTCTAGTTGGCCTCAAATCATTAAAATTGACTGATAGAAATACTTTCTTACTTTACTTTGATACTTTGATTGTCCTTTGTCAGCTGGAGGTCTTCTCAGCGGGGACCACAACTCTTCCAGACCGCTCGATCTCTGGCTGCTTGCATCCAGTGAGGCAAACTCCGCTCTCTGAAAGATCTTGAGAATGAGTCTGCCCATCGCGTTGGCGCTCGTCCCAGTGGCATTTTATGGTCTCTCGGGAGCCATTCTGTGACACGGAGACTCCATCTATCGTCCTTTCGTCGAAGCAGGTGCCCGGCCCAGCGATATTTGGACTTCTTCATGTACTGCAGCGGCTCTGCTAATTGCGTCTTCTCCCATAGCTCCGAGCTTCGTAGGCCTTCTTGCTATTGCTGACGAAGGCTTGTCCTCAGAAGACATCTCTCCAGTGCACGATGCGTAGTTTGCATCGCTCTGGCGATTGTCTTGTTGTCGGGCCAGGTTTCTGTCGCGTAACACATCGCAGGCAGTGCAGAGGCGTTGAATATCGAGGCCCTGAGGCCGGGATCCTTGACCTGATCGGTGACTTCGCGAATCGAACTGAATGCTGCCCATGCTGCGCGTCTCCTGCGGGCGATTTCAGGAGCGAGGTCGTTATCCATGTTCAGCTCTCTTCCCAGATAGACGTAGGAGTCGACCTGTTGCAGAGCGACTCCATTTAACCTTACAAGTCCCGTGTCACACCACTGGTTCACCATAAATTGTGTTTTGGACATATTCATGTCCAATCCAATCTTCATACCTGCCACATTGAGCTCGTTCAGCATTTCCTCGGCTTCTGCCGTGCTGGTAGAGATGAGAACAATATCGTCGGCGAAGCGAAGGTTGCTGATCCGTTTACCGTCGACAAGGTAGCCTTTATCGTCCCAGTTCAAGTCATTCATGGCATCCTGGAGTGCCGCTGTGAATAGCTTGGGAGAAATCGTGTCTCCCTGCCGTACTCCTTTCCCGATAGGAATTTTAAGCTTTCGATCGAACAGCTGGATGGTAGTCGATGTGTTCGAGAAGCATTCGTCGAGAAGTTGGATGTAGGGCGATGGTATACCAGCGTGCACAAGTGCGTTCAAAACGGCGTTGATTTCCACAGAGTCGAACGCTTTCCGGTAATCCACGAAGACAAGGACAAGTGGGAGGTGGTATTCGCGGCTCCTCTCGATGAGCTGTGAGACAGTCTGAATATGTTCCATGCAGGAGAAATCCTTGCGAAACCCTGCTTGCTCCACTGGCTGATATTCATCCAAGCAACGCTCCATGTGGTTAAGCAGTATCTTGGTGAAGATCTTGTACACAACCGAGAGAAGACTGATGGGTCGATAGTTGTTGATATCCTCCTGCTGACCTTTTTTGAAGATTAAAACCGTTTTCGACTCCTTCCATGAATCCGGAATCCTACCAAGTCGAAGGTGGTGGTTGAAGTGCTTGGCAAGAAGTGAGCAAAGGGCACTGCCACCCGCACGAAGGAGATCAGCAGAAATGCCGTCCGGTCCGGGAGTAGTGTCCGGCTTCATCCTTCTGATGGCATGAGCAACTTCTAATTCCAGAATGGGAGGTACTTCCTCAGCTGGTGGCATCAAGCATTTCGGGACAGTGACGGAAGAACGGAACAGGTCTGTGTAGAATTCTTGAACGATGACCTCCATCGCTCTTCGAGACGTTTGCGTTGTTCCATCCTTATCCACAAGGGCTGACATTCTTGCCTTCTGATTGCAGAGACCTCGTTTGCAGCGCTTTATGCTTGAACCTTTCCCAGCCGCTTCTAACAGCTTCAATCTTCTGTAGGCTTGAATGGACTCCTTCACTGCAATTCGACAGGCCTTCGAGATGGTGATTTTTTCAGATGGGAAGCATTAGGATCCAGTTTGACAGCTCTTCTTTGCTCCAAGAGTTTAATCGCATGTGTGTTGAGTCTTGAAGCAGACGGTGATGTGGCTTCGCAAGAGCTGCTAGCACATTTCAACAGTCCTTTGGAGAGAAGGTCGTAGTCTTCCGATGGATCTTCAAGAAGATTCCAATCATACGACTTTAACGCATATTCCAATTCTTCAGACTTGAGTGAGGGGATCCTCACCGATGCCGGTTTATGAGCGTCACGCTGGGACATCCTCTTTTTGAGAGTCAGCTTCGCACGGACAAGACGGTGATCCGAGCCGGTGTCAAATGAAGGCAGCACGGAGACGTCGAACAGACTCCAGCGTGTGTTTGTAAGAACATGGTCGATCTCCGAACGTGTTTCTCCATTTGGGCTTTCCCAGGTCCATCGTCGGTTTGAAGGCTTCTTAAACATAGAATTTCCATGGTAGAGACGGCACGCGGATAGGACGTCTATCAGGCGCTCTCCGTTTTCGTTCCTTGAGGAAGTTCCATGTGGTCCTAGCCTCCATTCGTCTTGATCATTCGTACCGACGATGGCGTTAAAGTCGCCAACGACAACTTTGTAGTAGCTCTTCTCGTCGTTGACAGTCCTTTCGAACAGCTTGTAGAATTCCTCCTTTTCTTCTTCATCTGTGGCCGCAGATGTTGGAGCATATCCATTTATGATGGAGATGGTTCCTAGATCTTTGGTATCCAGACGAAGAACAGCTACTTGCGGACTGATGATCTTGTAAGAGTCTACTAGGTGGTGCACTGCCGAATTGACGAGAAATCCAACTCCGCCAATATTCTTTCTGTCCATCTTTGCTCCGATAATGAGAAGCTCGTTGTGGACGGTCCTTCTTATGGTTTACGTTCTGCCTTTCGTTTCCTGCAGGGCGATAACGTCGTATTTGATGTTGCGGCTTCTGTAAAGCAGTGTCCGAAGATTCTGCTCAGATGCGATCGAACGACAGTTATAAGTGCAGACGAATAGGCAGTTTCCGTGTCGTGGTGGGAGGGAGTTTCCGGTAGTCCGATTCCAATGACGTCCTGATAGTTTAACTCCGAGATTAGATGGCCCCTCGCCGGAGGGTGATGCAACCGACGTCGTAGAAGTCCACCTCCGACGCGCGGAGGACTGGGCGCGGGTTTAGTTGTTTGAGCCGTAACGGTGGTCTGGTTACTCACATGTTCCTGGCCAGGGATACAGGAAAGCCGCCCATATACGACAAAGCGTCGCGTACTGCGTGACCGTTTGTGCCGTTAGCCATCACAAAGTGATGTTCACCTCTTCACCGCGGTGAGGTGGCACATGAAGGGGATAGAAATACGTTTTAATAAATAAAAAAGTGCAACAATTTTGTTAAGTGAGGTCTCGAAAGGAAGTAAATTATTAAGCGCATGCCGCTTAATATTAGGTTGAGTCATAAGCTTTGCAACAAAAATTGTCTTCCAGCAAAAAATAAGATTATACCACAAAAGAAAAATGGTTGACTTAAACGAAGTAATTGCCGTTATTCTCAATGAGATTTTTCTGCTTTTCATGAACTGAGTGGATTACATCTCTGTAGAATTTAGTCGGCTTCGACCAGAAGAAGTCTTGGACCACCGCCGTGACCTCATCGACTTCGGCGAAGCGCCATGGAGCAAGTGATCTGTCGACAGAAGCAGATGGAAGTCAGACGGCGCAATGTCCGGGGTGTATGGTGGTTGCTTGACTTTACTCCGGCGCAATTCCTACATTTTTGCCGGTGTCTGAAGTGCCGCAAGCAGTCGTTCGTTGCCCTGGTGGAAGAAACATTGGCTCGCATAGACTTTTCTCCACTAATTTTTGCTGTATCCAGCCGAGTTGTTTGCAAAAGCAAGCGTCGAGGATGGTTTGACCGCATGTAGCAGCCCCCGGTGCACTGGACCACTACACATCCACCAAATGCACAGAAGGATCTTCATTCGATGATGTTCCGAGTTCAACCACAGAAGCTCATTGAGCTTCATCCAAAGCTCATTGAGCTCAGGCCATTGCTTTCTGGTTTTGCAGTTGTAATAAACCATCGGCTTTTCATCGCTGATGAGGATTCGATTTAGGCCACCTCGCTTGAACTGGCGCAGGAGCTCTCTGCAGTCGGAAGCATAGCGATTTACCAGGATTTTCGTCAACGCATGAGGCACTTGCAAAGCAGTGGTGCACATTTAACGGTTAACGATTAAACGAATTTATTTATTATTAACTCCCGAAGACGTGCTCACACGAAAAAGCAACTAAGAAGAACAGAAAATCGCATAAATGAAGGAAAAACAAAAGGACAAATAGCACTGGAACTGGGAAAGATACTAGTCTAATATAAACAACCATGCGTAAAACAGCATCCAATCAAACCAAATAGAACGCAAACACTACAACAAAAACAATAGATGGACAGCGAAGCAGAAGAGGTTTTGAAACAACATCTCATTTTACACCAATCTTTTCTTTGAATTGCCACCGTAGGACTTGCCACCATATAAAAAAAATAAAAAAAATATTAAGGCTATTAACATATTTGTTCACTAAAAAAAACCTGTAAATTGGCGACCATTAGAAAGGTCACCGGGGATATATTGTCGAAAACAGGAACTTTATGAAGTTAACCAAGCCACTGGAATGCTAAAATCATGCAATGTCGAATCATGGAAGAAAAAAATTCAGAAAATCCTGAGCACGCGTCCCCGGGCGGGCTCCGTGTTTCAGGAGCCTCATTATACTGGTACGCACCACGGGGATGGCCCAGGAATAAATTTTTCTCTCCATGTGTAGTGAGGTATTGGTAGTAGATTGAACAAAACCTTTGCATGACAAGGATCGAGGTGACGGCTGGATAACTTTTTGAGGAAGGTTGAATGTTAACTGTAGAGAAAAGTGAAACCAGTCAACATAAGAAAGATTTTTTGAGGAATGCGATAAGAAAAAAATATCCCATCTATTTACTGTTGTTTTCTATTTTTTGGTACAAAAAAAGATGTCGTTCCAAGGCCTCTTCACCGGCAACAAAAAAGAGAGGAATAAATAAGGATCGAAGTACACAAGCTAGCGGGAGGAAGAGAACATAGGTGCAAGCAATCATTGTGACACTAGGCACTGGTAGAGGCTGGCAGAAGAACGCATCGTTCAATCAATGGATGACACTGCTTGAGAGAAACATCCACCGGTTCACGGAAGAAGGGTAGAATAGCGATAGCGGATACAGCGTGGCGTTCCCTGCTGAAGTGGTATCTGAACGGATCATCGGATGCCATTGCATGAAACATTCCAACAGTAGTTAAACCCCTATTCACACTCTGTAATATTCAGGATCAACAACAATAATCAATGTTAAGGAATTGAGGAAGATCTAACCTCTTTAGTTTAAGCTTAAGCTCTTTTGCAGTCCTTGCTTGGAAAACATCGGCGGGCAACTTACTAATATATCTCGCGCAACGGTGAAAGAATGAATTAAAAACAACTGAAAAATGCTTCTTCCTCACTCTTTTGTACTGAATGTTTATACTTCCAAGCCTAGGACTAACGGGCATAAAAATCCAGTATTTGCTAATTGACAACTTCACTTCACCTTTCAGGATACGATTGCAGAACACTAAGTCGGCTACAAGCCTTCTACATTTCAGGAAACGCAGAGCAAATATTTGTAAGCGTGCTTTATAATCTGGAAAAGCTATTCGATTGCAAGAACCACTAACTCTATACCACAGTAGGCGAGTAAATAGCTGTTGCACCTTTTCAATTTTCAGGATTTCTTTCTTGAGGGAGGGACTCCAGATTTGCATACAATACTCTAGATGAGGCAAAACATACGATTTGTAAAGACGTAATAGTATTGATTCATCTGAGCCCTTGATATTACGAAAAATCATGAACAAGACGGAGTATGCCTTCTTCACTGAGAAATCAATGTGATTTCCAAATTTGAGCTCGGAATCGAAAATTACTCCCAGGTCTTTTGTTGAGCAGCATTTAGTAACTGGAACATCACCGACAAAGAAATGAAGAGGTTCAAAATCTCCAATATGCATAAGCAAGCATTTATTTAAGTTAAGTGGGATATTCCACTCTAGAGCCCATTCTGTCATTTTCTGAACTGAAGCCGTAAGGGCTGAACACACGACTGCTTTGTTCACCTCGTCATAAGCTCCGTAGACCTTGACGTCATCCGCATAGGCTTTCACGGGAATTTCCGCATGGGTTTTAATGTATGCCGGCAAATCGTGTGTATAAATCAAAAACAGTAATGGGGATAGCACAGCTCCTTGCGGCGTCCCACTTGTGCACAAGAAGCTTCTAGAGTACGAATATCCTACCTTAACTGTCATATACCTATCCTTCAGGTAAGATTCAAACCACTTTAGCAGCTTACCACAAATTCCAGAACCACTCAGCTTAGCAATTAATTTGCTATGCGAAACTTTATCAAATGCCTTTGAGAAATCGAAATATAAATAAATAAATACCGATTTTCCATTATTTATTGCATTGGTTCAATCATGGTAGGTATCAACTAAGTTGTAGATAGTAGAGGCACCAGGCAAAAAACCATGCTGTTCCTGAGGAATGAGACCTATTTTATTCAACCACTGTAACATTTTTTCTCTTATTGACTTCTCCATTACCTTTACTGGGGTAGGAGTAAGGCTAATAGGTCGGAAATTATTAATATTTTTGATCCCAGAAGACTTCGGGATAGCCTTTACAATGGAATGCTTCCACGCATATGGAACCTCACCTGTCATCAATGAAAGATTGAACAGGTGTGCAAGTGGCTTACACAAAGCCAGATAACATTTACTGTATATGATTTGTGGAATGCCATCATAGGGTTCAGTTACAGAAGGCCTCAGTTTTTTTTAACACGAGCGATACATCACTAGAATAGAAGTAAAATTCCGTGAGAGCATCCTGAGTGTCCTGAGTGTTGATTTCTTCCAGACCAGAATTGGCAGGGTTGTCACTATCATTGAACACAGTAGCAAAATATAATGCAAGAGCTTCCGCTTTTTCTTTATCTCTAATGTTACGATTTCTACAATCATCATATAATATTGGCATAGATTTAATAATAATAATTAATAATAAGTTTAATATATATATATAATTTAACGAATTAACGGTATTTTTCGTTAAAATCTGGCTTAACGACTTGATGGAAATTTCTAGAATTTTAACGGAATTTTTAACGGACTTTTTTCTTAGTGAGTTTAGCCCATTTGCCCTTAGTTTTCACTAATGTTGTAGGTCTCATTCTCCCTATTAGGACTGTTCCTAAAACACTATTGAAATCAGTAAGAATATTTTATTGTTTTCATCAATGTTTTGAATTTTTGAAATTTTTTAAAATGCATTTCGGGGCGCGTCTAGTCGGAGGAGATGCCGGCTGTCGCGTGCCCCGATACCAGGTTCCTGGTTCGGATTCTCCGCCCAGGCCAACCAAGCTTTCCATCCCTCCGGGTTGAATTGGTACCAGACTTGCCTCTTGTTCATCGGCTGGCCACCGCAAATCATTGTATGACCAAATACGCATTTAAATCGCCTCCACGACATCCCGTAGAAGTAGGGAATTGTGATTGAGTAAAACCACCCTTTATCATTCTATTCTTTGATGCATTTTGGACGTAGAAATTTCTTCGCTGAGCCCTCTAGCACGGCAACGAATCCATAAAGATGCGGGTCTAACCTCGTAATATATGCCTATCCTCATTTGGCGTTGCTTATCACAGAATAGTTTTTTCCGCCACCTGGAACAGACCTGACGGAGAGAATGTTTTCGCTCGCTGGACATATTTTAAACAATTTAGGAAAACGCTAATAACAAAAATTGGGAAAGCTGCTTTTTCTGAACGTTAACACGTTGACGACGTAGCACACCTTTTCGGCAGTGTAGGACCGTGTGACACGATGTCGTTTCGCGGTCTCAACGTTGCAAAAAATGGATTGGTCCCACAGACCGGGCACTCGAAAGTCGGCGTTTGGCAACGTGTTCACATTCCACTGATAGGCTTTTAATTGTATCTTTATTATCCCTTTCTGTAACTAGTGGGGTGATGTCCGCATCGAGATTGCATATGCTTGCAGAACAATCACTCAAAACGGTTTCGCAAAAAACTAAGAAGGGGAACTCCGGGTTTTGCCTGATCGCACATTTTAAGATGCCTAGTCGGTGATCATCTTGCATGATAAATCTATAACTCTCTTTTTCAACACCCTGTAGATAGTTTGTTGCTGAAGGATTGCTTATTTTTCTGTGCTTGATGAAAATGAATTGTTTATTTTGCATTACAAAGATACACCCCATTCCTTAAACTTTAGC
The DNA here is from genome assembly GCA_947396885.1 of Heligmosomoides polygyrus polygyrus. NCBI lineage: Eukaryota > Metazoa > Nematoda > Chromadorea > Rhabditida > Heligmosomidae > Heligmosomoides > Heligmosomoides polygyrus. The sequence goes on along the minus strand of OX377204.1, from coordinate 59,095,525 downwards.
TGTTGCCCTCTTGACGTTGAAACGTACAAAGTTTTCCTCGATTTTTTTCACCTAGAAGAATGTTTTGCAGCTAGTCGTCGGCATCAGTACACCATTGATAATGCTCCTGTAATTGATAGTACCGATGAGGTAAAAGACCTAGGATTTCTAGTCAATAGTAATCTAAATTTTGACAAACACTGTGTGATGATCGCCAATAAAGCTACGAGGGCAATGTTCAACCTGTTCAGAGCGCTATCCTCTAAGGATTGTGGGCTGCTCCTTCAAGCATATAAGGTTTTTGTAAGGCCTATTTTGGAATATGGGACTCCTGTCTTCAATCCACACACGAAGAAAACTGTACAAGTCTTAGAAAGGGTCCAGAATACTTTCACGAGGAAGCTAATGATACGCACACTGGCTTTCATTATGATCAAATCCCCTCAAGTAAGGACAGAAATCACAACTTTGGATTAACAACTCTCGCCGTTAGAAGAAAGCGAAATGATCTGTTATTCTTCCACAGGATCGTAAATCATGAATGTAGTATTAAAATCTCAGATATGGCTTCGTTAAGGGGGTCTACCACTAGAGGAGGTGCCACAAAGTATGACGTTGGTAGGGTTAAGCGCAACTGTAGGCGTTTCTTCTTTGTCAATAGGACGCTTTTGTCATTTGAGAAGATTCGCAAATAGCATACCGTTCCGTCAAGCTACAACGCTTTCAAAAAAATCCTGCATGTTCATATGAGTCCATAACAAATAGTTGCCATAGACGTTACCCGAAGTTAGTTGCTAGTTTCTATCTACACTCCCCATCGTGAAAACTCCCTATGCGCTCACTGTTCAAGCTGTCGCTTGCTGTACAGGTTGTCGCTCCCACTCGATTGATTCTGCCAGGCCTATATGCATTGTTCAGAGCGCGCGCCATGCCGACAGTTAGTTCCAAACAGCAGGCCATGTTCGTCCGAACGCGTGGATAGGCTCCTTCCATCAGCCCATCAGCCTAACGTCACTCTGCGAGTGGTCGCGCCCACTCGATTGTTTCTGCCGGCCTACATGCATTGTTCAGAGCGCGCGCCATGCCAGAAGTTAGTTCCAAACAGTAGGCCATGCTCGTCCGAACGCATGGATAAGCTCCTTCATTCAGTCTAACGTCCAGATGTTGAGGACGCCGTGCACTAACGCGACTTGCCTCAGACGCGGCGCGTGGCGAGCGGAAAACGGCGCTCTACGGCGCCCTTTTGCGCCGCTTGTGCTTGTTGGACGCAGCGGCATGTCCGGTACTGTATTCAGTAGTTAGTAGCATATTCTGCGGTTTTTAATTGTTTGACTGTGTTCTTTTGCTGTTTTTCTTCATATTATACCACACGAATGTAATCGTGTAATTAATAATAATAATAATAATAATAATAATAATAATAATAATAATAATAATAATAATAATAATAATAATAATAATAATAATTGTACTTTTAACGAAATTTAACAATTTATCGGAAATTTAACGAAAATTTTCCGTTAAAAAATTTCGATAAAAAAATTAACGCACAGAATTTTGTGTGCACCCCTGTTGCGAACGCAATTTAGGCGACCTTTCAAACTTCAGCAGCCGACGAGCGGTGGTTCATGGGAGATGTGGAGATCAGCGGTCTGTTCTAGTGCGTTTTGAGAAGAATTCGATTTGACGCAGGCGCCCTGTGTTCAAAGCAGTTGATCTTTCTGGGAGTGGTATGCCTTTGTTGCCCTTCTGGGCAGAAAGGATCTGCTGCTACCATACCCAATAATTTATTCGGTTAAGAGTGAACTTGCCGGTGATTTCCTGAAAGTGTTTGACCCACGTCGCGGGTTGCTGCTGAGCTTGAACTAATTGAAAATAAAATCATACACTTTTTCACTTTGAGTGGTCATCGTTCTAGAGAATAAAACTTTTCAAGAACGCAAGGAAAAGTAATCATTCATGACTCCAAATTATCGCTGCTAAACAAGCTTTCAAACAAAATATAATATAATATAGAAACCACGAATCGTGGTTCTTCCCTATGTTTCTCTTTCCAATGATTTGAGAACCATTGGCTATTCAGGCTCTGGTCTCAGAACTGATCGTGAATAAGAGATAGAGCTTCAGAACGGAAGGACGGGTTAATATGAGCGTCCGAAGGGGAAATATTTGGAAATGATGTACTACCGAATAGCCCAATTTCTTTACCGGAAGCATACCTTTAGTTTGTCTGATAATCCTGGGTCGAGCATGAGTGGTGAAATCTCCGGCATATTAGTGGGCAGAAAACGCCTGCTTCATTACGTTTAAAATACACTCTTACTGCTCAGTGAAAGGTTTTGCATAGACTTCGACCTATTGCACTAGTAATATTTGAGAAATCCTTGTAATACTGATACGAATAAAGGAATCTTTTATTGTTTTACGTTGTTTCTGTTGGAGAGCAGTTCCATACTGACTTGCCTGCTTCCTAAATTCGTCACCGGCAAATTAATTGCCAGCGTTTTGGTTATACTTAAGAGAAATTGAGCAAAGTATTTTTCGATACCTCCATTCCCGTCCTTCGCATTCCGGTTTAGCCCATTTTTTGTGCTGTTCCACGTTCTGGTTTTTTCGAATAAAAAGTCCTCACATCCCTGCTGATAGGGCAAAAGTGACGCCTATAAAGGCTTTTTCGCGCCCGGAAGATAGCCCACGAAAGGATTGGAGAGTTTCAATTAGATCATTGTTACATGGTTGCATTTTGATAAATTCCTAGGTTTCCTAAAGGCAACGGCAGGGTACACTTAAGTGAGTCATCGGTGTAGACATGCGGAAGAGGGTCAAGAGTTCAATTCCAGAGGTGGTTCGCGGTTTGCTAGGTGGGATCCCTCATTCATGCAAATGAAGAGCACATTTTGGCTTTGGTAGGGTACGAGGTCGTGACCACCGATCTGGCCCATACTTCCCTTGTGTATTTCAGCTGTTGACCACGAATCTGCCACTCTTTCCAAATTAACAATTTTACTTGCACTACTTTGAATACCGCCCGCGTCGCGCGGTCAAAAGTGGGCGAAAAACGCAAAAATAGCGTCGCAAAGTATCGCATGACCATAATTCCTTCAGTTTTAGGTTTTTTTGAAAAAAGGTTAGTACCGTTCGATTCGCCTCCTCGAGATCTACACAATCGTATATGAAAACCAGACCGCCGCATTTTCGCCGTGGGTGGCCTAAAAAATGACTGGAGTAAGCTCTTGCGATTAAAGCGCTTATTTCCCAGGACACTCCTTCGGAATATCTCTCAAGCATGGCGCACGTTGCCAATGCTCTGCCATCATGCCAGGAATGTTCCAAGAGTGCGCCGTGCACAATTCATACAGAACCGAACCTATCAATCGAGTTGGCGAACGCATGTCCTCTGCGCTTATATCTTCTGTTACTGGGAAATGCGAAGTCTTCAAGATTATTTCGAACAGTTTGGAGAATTTTATCAGAAATTTTTAGCCGCCTTATTCAGAAATTGCTCCAGTCAGTCCCGGTGAGAATTAGGTGTGCGCCGTGGGCAGTGCGCATAGAGATGAACCTATCAATCGAGTGGGTTCGACAACTGGCAGGAGGGGGGGGGGGGGCGTTTGGGGAGATCTATCATAAATTTTCAGCCGTCCTGCTAAGGAATTGCTCTAAGGCTGCCCAGCAAGCCTCTGGAGTGCGCCGTGAACAATGCATATAGAATCGAGATTTTCAATCAAGGGGAGCGACCACTTGCAAATAGTAGGCGTAGGCGAGTTCGTAGCGCAACAAGTCTTTCAAGTTCGAACTGTTTCGGCTGCAACTTGTGGGTTTCGTAGGTAGTAAAACGTTCTAGTAGCATGCTAAAGCAGAACGGTGTAGCTTGGGAGGAAGCGATGTTACAGGGGTGCGAAAATGCAGGCGAGGTGTGGGTGACGCATTTTTTCCAATTTCGGAGGACCACTGCGGGAAGATCCAGCGAGCGGACGAGAAAATTCATATGCAAAAAGAACGTCTGAGGTACCTTATGATGACGTGCTCAGAACTTGTCATCTGCCTGAACAGCCTTAGCCCCACCTGTCGTTTTGGAGCGGCGAAAGCTAGCAGTTTGAGTTTCTTGCGCTCTTGCTCGCCCAGATTTGAGTTTTCGACATCCGCAATAGAATCTTTCTGTTCTGCTTGAAAAGCGCTATCGAACGGTATCAATTTTGACCAATTTCGGAAATATTGATTTTTTGACAGCTTCTCATCGAGGAAGAGGCCGCTCAAGACCGCAGCAGACGGACGATGACGTCATCGAAAATCGATGTCTTCGAATTGGGCCATGCTTGACAGCATTTGATAGAGTTTTTCATGTTGAATTGAATGGTGTCACTGGGTGTAGGGAAAACTGTAATGTGGGCGAGTATGAGCGAGGAGAACATCGACCGTTGATGTGCTAAATGGCACGCGTGGGTGTGTTCTGAGCGCGATAACTCTGTAACATGTGAACCTTTGCGGTTGCAGCTTGGGGATTTTGTAGGCGGTAAATCGCCCTAGTAGTGCGCTGAAGCACAGCGATGTAGCTTATGCTCGAACAAGGTTAAAGCAGTGCGGAAATGCAGGTTAGCCTTGTGTGGCACGATTTTTTCCAATTTCAGTCGACCCCTGCGGGAAGACGCGGAGAGCTAACGGTCTTTAAATGAACAGACGAGCAGAACGCTTAATGTTATTTATGAAGACGTGCTCTTGTCTCCCTAGCTGATTAAACTGCCTTAGCACCAGCTGCTATTTTAGGGCGGCGGAGTTTTAGCGTTTGAAGTTTCCTTTGTCATTGTTCGCCCACATTTGAGTTTTCGACACTGGCAATAACACTTTTAGCTTCACCATGAAAAGCTCTATCGAAAGATGTCAATCTCAACCAATTTCAGAAAAATCGATGTTTTGGCAATTTCGCATCGACCGGGGCGCTCTTGGGCGAGCCTGTGCTGACGATGACGTCATCGAAAGCCGATAGTTTCGAAATTGGCGGAATTTTCTTGTCCAAAATCATCTAGGGCTTATTTTGATAACGAACGTCTGTTTTCGAGAATTTTACTGATTTCAGTAGGTTTTATATTTTCTTCTGGATAATTGAGGGTGGTCGGGTCAGGATCACCGATTTTGCTCAAACTTCGTATAGGGGCGGGGACTTATTCGGGATGCCGAAGTTTATTTTGACGATCACGGCAGGAGACCTTAAGCGTTCTGCTCGTGTGCGCATTTGCATGCCGTTGGCTCGCCGTGTCTTTGCGCCGGCCGAAATTCATGAGCTAGAGCACTAGCCACGAACTCGCCCACGCGTGTATTTGCAAGCGGTCGCCCCACTCGAGTGATAGGTTCTATTCTATATGCGTTGTTCATAGCGTACTCTAAAGCCTCCCGAAACAAGGTACATCAATTCCTGAGCAGGGTGGCTGGAAATTTCGGATAAAACTCCCCTAAGGCTCACTCTACAAGCTGTCGCGTACACTCAATTGATAGGTTCGATTCTAAATACATGCTTTGGTTACGGCGTACTCTAAAGTCTCGTCGAGACAGAGAACAACAATTCCTGAGTAGTGCGGAAAAAATTTCTATTCTAATCTAGTTTCAAACGGTTCTATCGCATATGCATTGTGCACGGCGCATCCTCCCTTCATAAAATCTCTTCATTTGTATTTGCTGCTGTCAGTGTGTGCAATAAAGCACATAAAGAGAGTAAGCTTTGCTAGTTAGCACGACATTTGAACCACTTCCGCTCACTCGATTGATAGGTTCGATCCTATATGCATTGTGTATGGCGCACTCCAAAGGCTCGTCGGACTGATTGGAGCAAATCCTAATTGAAAATCCTAATTGAAATTTCTTATGAAATTCTCCAAACGGTGCAAGATAATCTTGAAGGGCTTACATTTCCATCAAGCGAAGATAGAAACCCAGTGGACATGCCTCCGTCCATTCGACTGATAGGTTCGACCCTACATACATGCATTGTGCACGGCGCAGTCTCAGAGGATTCCAGGTATGACAGAGCACTGACCACGCACGACGTGCCTGAGGTACTCCGAAAACACTGCACGTCACATGCACGTCCTGGGAAATAAGGCGCTCTAATCGCAAGAGCCTACTCCAGTCATTTTTTAGGCCACCCACGGCGAAAATGCGGCGGCCTGGTAAAGGTTTATATACGACTGTGTAGATCTCGAGAAGTCAAATCGAACGATGATAATAGTTTTTCAAAAAACTGAAAACTAAAGGAGTTATGAGCATGCGACTGTTTCCGACGGATTTTTCCGTTGCAAACCATCTTTTTGACCGCGCAACACGGGCGATAATGTACACTGGAGTCGTGAACCTACAGTAGTTCTGGTTATTCTGGGCACACATATACCCACCGTAACCTACTGTAATCTATCGTAGCATCCGAAAAAACCCCATAGATGAGCTTTGGATGAAAAACGTTTTCCGATCTCTCGAGTCGATGAAGTACAAGTGCTCGCCTCCGTAATGCCTCCCCTCTGCAAGTGTGGGGAGAGGAGTCACGAAAAATACACAGGAAGACAAGCAACACGAGCTGGATGAAATATGCCGTATTTTGTAACAGTTAGTAGACTTAGTGGAGATTGTGAGAAAAGTGAAAAGAAGACTATACAGAGATCCCAAGAATGATGACACCTCTCGATAATGGGTCAAAACAACACTAGTCGACCGTGTTCGCCGATGAGGTGACAGTGAGAAATGCGTAAAAACAATAGAGAACATTACAAAAAGGTCGTATAGGGACAGCATCTAACGAGAGCTCTCGAGCGAGACTAGGTTTAACGAAATTGCGACGTAACTCCACGCGACAAAAATCGCCTCTTTCATATCTGACAACAGAGTGAGAACGAGGTTAAGAAGCGAATACGGTGCCTTACTGACATCAAAATGTACCCTTCACTTGCATGAAGGAAGAGAGCCCACCTAGAGATTTGGGAACTCCACCTCCGGAATCGAACCCTCGGCCATTTCCCGCAAGTCCTCATCTCTATCCACTCACTGCAGTAACCGGTGTGAATGAATCGCTTGAATGCACCTTATCGCTTCCTTTAGGAAGCTTAGTAATTTATCAGAAAGCAATGATGTAACAATAGTTGAAGCTCCTTTTGTAAGCTAATTTCTGAGCACGACAAGGCCGTTCTAGACGTCACATTTGCCTTATCCGAGCGCATCGAAGTGATGCTGTTTTTAGGGCAGCCCAAGGCATTTAAAAAAATCGAAACGTAGTTCTGTGATCCTTTACGATGCCCCATAAGACCTCATAGGTCTCGTTCAGAATCTTCTGACCGAACTCACTGACCCCCGCTGTTAGGTGATATTGAACCGCGTAATAAATAATCGTTCAACGCGAGCCATCCTTAGAGACTGCAGATTTTTGGCAGTCCATGTTCGTGGATTTGCCCATCGATCTGTCGTGTCTGCCCTCACCGTAGATCCACTCGCCGAGTGAGCAATTGAGTTTTCCATTTATGTGGTTCTCACAGAATAGCTCTGCCTCCGAAGGTGCAGACGCTCATTTGTCGCCAGCGAGATGGTACACAGAATGCGAGCTCTTATTACTACTTAAACATGAGCTTTAAAGACATTTCTGAGATCTACACGCAGGTAGACGATAATCTATTCTGTTCTACAACTCTAGAAGTAAGATCATCGATACTTGACGTTCGAAGTGAAAAAAGAGGTCACAGAAATAGTGCTTAAATTTCTAAAAGGCTCCGGAATTCATGCCTGACTACATAGATGTATTCTCTATTTTATTTTTGCCAATTTTGGAGCAGCAAACGTTTTCGATGCGTCTCATTACAATTAAACATGGAAAATGCTTGGTTTTTACCATCAATACAGATCTCAATTCTTCATAAGGCTCACTGTGTTACCGCATGGAAGCCTGCTTCTGTGTCAAAAGCTAATTTTGCTCACTCGTCTTCATTTAGAAGAGAAGTTGGCGCCGATGTGTAGAGGTGAACTACATTGCTCGTGAGGTGTTGGTGTGTTAGGGGATAACTGAATTTTCCCCAACACTTTAGATGCATGCCTGCAATGGGTAGTCGATTCTATGTAGAGGTGTTATACTCCGACAACGCTTTGGAAACCACTGGAATGCCAGAAACCTCTGTGTGTGACCTGAAGAAAATATCTTGAGCTGCTCACGGAAGGTAACCGTTGACGTTGTTTCTTTGTTTTAACGTGGAACTTAGGCATATTATTGAGAACGGAGGCAACTCATCACTATCACATCTGCAAAGGCTGAAAATGATATTAAACATTATATACATGCATTTGTGTTACAAGAAAAGACAAATGAAAAGCATCAGAGACACTAGAAAAAAGGAAGGATGTCGCAGTGAGGTTATCAAATGCACCAATGAAGAGGGGTCCATTTCGCTGAATTAGGTGAGCTTCGTAGTAGAACGTGATCAGAAATGGCCTTGCTATTTATTTTCAGAAACCAGAAATTGCTCAAAGTTCTTATTTCTACAATTTGCGTCTCTGATGGTTCGTAAATAGCAGAGCGTTAAACGCAAAAATAAAACCGACTCCTTGGGGGAGAAGGAAAAAAGGAAAGGGAAGGCCATCTGAATATACAAACAGGGCTGTCAATGACGTTGACTTAAATGAGTGAGTGTGTGCCAACCCTTTACCATGAGCCATCAGGGAGGTCCACTTATTGCAGAAGGCAGCTGGAGGGAGATAGTTATATAGAGCGACAAACGGAGGCAATACGTAGCGCACAGTTAGGAACATTTACGTTAGAGGTAAGTCGACCCTAAGTGATTTCTGAGGAGAGTTGGTGTTAGCGGTGCTGGAAGGCGTAGCACACGACGCCGTTGTTCTCCGTCTGGCAGTAGGTTTCGCTTCTTGATACATAGGTGAAGTCCTCCTTAGAGCAGAATACAGAGAACATTCCTAAAAAGCGGCAGCAGTTCGATCGAGAAGTTATGCAGTCCCCAAATCCTAAGCCTTACCGCCGAGTTTCGCCTCAGCAATCCGTTGAATGAGACGTTTAGCGATTGAGGGACTCCGGTTCGAGATCTGCAGAAGTAACGCATCGGTTCTATCCTGTTTAAATTTGGAAGCAAGGCTCTCTAACCTTGCCCATAATCTCCTTGAGCTTCTTGCTGGTGCAGCGGTTGTCGTTCAGCTCGGTGTCATTTATGTTGTTCGTCGAATTTTTTGCGTCAGTATGCACTGTTTTAGCGGATTGCGCGAAGGTCTGAAACGGCTACACCTGCATCTACTCTCTTAGAAATAGACTCTAGAGTCAATAGAATTCTCCTTCGCTAAGATTTCGCCCTGAAGTGCGTCTTATTGAAAACCCAAATAATTGCTCAAAAGACAGCAAAAAAAGTGGACGCTAAAGGTTCGTTTTGCAGGTAGGCATTGTTCGATGAGTCCTGTCCGATAGCTTGTAGGGCGAAACCCTCTGTGTTGATCTAGAAGATGAAATTGTGGCGTACCCTTCTTAGATGTGGTCCGCATACAGCAGAACATCGTCCGCAGCAGTCATTCGATGGCGTGGGGTAAGGACGAGGAGGAGGATAGTCTGTAATGCACTCAGATCAGCAAACGGGGCCACAATACTTCCTGAATGTGCATTGAAATTAGCTGCGAAAGGCTCTTATTGTAATCCAGGCATGGCTTCGAGTTTCTCGTTCTTCGACTGCAATGTCGCGGTCGCGAATGCTTGCAGCAATGTCGAGGAGACAGTCTCCGCCGGAACGGCACTACGCAGTTGTTCGGTGCATTCAGCGTCTCGAGGGAGCGCACTCGTGTACACGCAGCTTTTGTTCCACATGTCGGTTGTGCCGAAAACGGCTGTTGAAACGAGTTGTGGAACGTGAGCCATTACGCTTTGCCTATACTGGCAAATAAGGAAGCTGGAGAACTGATCTTAGTTACGTGTATTTAGGTTATCGGATCTCACAAATTGTCCGAAGTGTGCATGTGTGTAATCCCGTTGGATTCGACTATCCACTCTAAAGTTGTCAGACTTTAGTTTGAAGGTTTTGCGGGCTCAGCAGGATTTGCATAACTTTCAGAAAATTACAGCGTACAAGTCCTGTCTCTCAATGAAGATTGCACAGACAATATACAAGTTCACAGCCCAAACTCTTGCACTCTCAACATCTTATTCAGCAGCGAGGACGATCTCTATTTACAAGGAAGTTCAGAATAGTCACGTCGATTTCAAAGTTGCATTGTTTGGATTTGAACTATTACACTGATCAATAAGGAAGATGGTTTCCATTACACGAATGTAGGGTTTCTCTATTGTGAGTTCTCCCCCTCCAGCTGTAACACAAACAGTTAGATCAGTCTTCAAGAAGAACAACTGGGAAAAGACAGCAGTATGCAATACACCAAATAGGTGGAAACATTCGACTCTACCTAAATTCGTGTATTGCGGTGATAACAATCGCGTAGAAATGCAGAATGTAGCACGGATAAGGCCCTCATCCTCTAGGCGAACTTCCGATACTCTCAATGGGACCGGACTATTACGCTTCCTGCACGCAGTTCCGCTTCTTGGTTCGAGGGATATCGCTACGCTTCAGAAGAGGATTCTCAAGGCCGTCGTCCACTGCTGTGAATGTTTACACGGATCTCAGCGTCTTTCCAAAAACTAGATTTGTCGGCCAAATAATGGGAGATTTAGGATGTGAACTAGCAGCAAGGAAAGTGCAAGATGTTCTGCACTGTTGTAAGGACAAGGCTACTCAGCACTGAGTGAAGCATTCACCGTGACCGATACGGTGAGGATATCGTCTCGTTCTGAAGCATACCGAACAAGTTGAATCTGCGTCGAGAAAAATGAACTCTTGATCAGGTCTGCGTTTAGGCTGCTTGCTCTGTCGTATATTCTGTATAAAGGCGCAGAGTGATGTTGTATAAAGAAGTTGGCTGTGCTCCTAGGTCGCCAAATGGCAGACATACACGCCCGCCCTTATGTATGTATATGTATCCACCTCAAGCCTCACGCAGTCTTTCTCAGGACTAATTGATTAGTCAGACTCTATACGCCACACCTAATTTCTCATGCAGATTTAGAACAGAAATCATTAAATTACCAGCCTAACCTTCTAAGTGAACATTTCGTTCAACTGGAAACGACACCTTGGCATCTAACGGAATCGAAGCATCTTTTGAAAATTAATAGCCTGTTCACCTCTACAAATTCTTTGTTATATCAACTAACTTATGTTGCAGCTGCACGTCACGTCAGCCCTTTTAATAAACGTTTGTTCCCATTTTCGCACTCCTTTTTTGATATTTTCTCTTTTTTCTAGTGCATTCCAATCATCTTTTTATAGCCACAATTTTCACGTTAAACCGACACCTTTCGAATCATGGATGGACACTTTTCACGTCATATTGGACACCTTTCGCGTCAAGTTGGACACTCTTATAAACAAACTTGACGGCTCTGAAAACAAAGTGAACGCCTTCCAAATCAAAATGAGCTTCTCATATTTCCTTCTTATAGGTTAAACTTCAAATTCTTCAAAGTGCTTGATCAATTTTTGTTCAACGAAAATTTGGTATAACTTCATTTGCAGTTTTAATTAACCTATCCAGTAAGTGAACACATGATTTGAAATTATAAAAAATTTCTTTTTTTAGGGAAAATTGGTCTCGAACTTGTTTTCAAAAGCAGGAAGGCGGTGTTTTGCTCCATGCTGAAAAGGGATTGTGCCATGCCCTCGTCCAAGACGTTGCGATTTTTATTCGATTGATAGCAAAATTTCTGTCTGCGTAGAGTTTCTCCCTCGTAAGCAATATAACAACACCAAATGAACGCACATGTCCTCACTTTGATACGTAGCGGGAGCAGCATTTACACTACAAATCAAATAATAATCCCAACGGGCTAACCGACTGCATAGTGCGATCTCTTTTTTAATGCATCAAATGATCTCTGCTTTACAGCGCTTCAATGCAGATTTATTGTTTTTAACCCATTGACGACCGGGCGGCCCAATTTCGGTCCGCAGTTTTTCTGTCGCGTGGGGCCGCGCGGCTCAATTTTAGCCCGCGGTTAAAAAAATGTTCGCTGCGGCGCACTTCCTCGAGTTTCATAGTTTACTAGTATTCATTAGATTCGTTGGATCCTACCAATGCTACCTGCACAGTGGTCCGAGAATCATTTACTTCTAACGAAAGCTTTGATTAAAAAAATCAGCACAACACACTATTCAAACCTAAAATAAATAGATACTACTCACGAACAGCTACGTATATCTTACAAAAATGGTCATGGTTAAGACATATAGTCAAATTTCTTGCGAAAAACTTGAACCCAATTTAGAAAAAATATTTCAAACACTTGCTACATCGTGTGGTCACCTTATTTGCACGATTCGTGACGAACGTGCGCCCTTTTCTGTGCTGACCTTTTTATAGCAGCAAATACATCTTCTACGTTTTGCTTCGAACCTGTTCCGGCCTTTCCCAATATGTGGCTCACCCATTGGAGAGGGAGCTTCATTTGGAATACCGTGAAGTAGTGAGTGCACGAGATTTGAGCCTCAAGGCGGTCCCAGCGCGCGGTCCCACGCGCCAGACACGCGATTTGCCGCGCGGTCGTCAATGGGTTAAAAGTTTAAAAAAGTGGTCATTCGGGCAGCCCAAAAGCTTCAAGGAAAGGTGAATCAAATTTTTCTCGAATAAAAATTATTCTAACCAATTTGGATGCCTTGTAGTTTAACTCGTAAAAAGCATGTTATGCTCACTCTGATATTAGAAGCACCAAAGTTTGTTTAGAAGAGAATTCAAGTTAACGTGGAAAGTGTCCCGTTTTACATAAAAATAGTGTATAGAGTGACTCCTACTTGTTTTCTTAATTGGTCTTATATGCGAATTCTTCGCAGTCCGTATAAGTCAACCCTTCATAATTATTCGCAATGCACATGACGGAAACCGTTTGCCGCTTGTCTTTATACGGTTCCAGCATTGATTGTGATGCCGCCTTTCACTTCCGCGCAAAGTCTTCTCACTTGTTCACTTCTAGGGAAGATCGCCCCCCCCCCCCCCTCATTTTCCTGCGAGATGCTATTTGTCGAAGTTGAACGAGTCAAAAACCGCGCTTACTAAACCCCTACTTCTCTCTCATTGAAACCTCAGCACTGTAGGTTGTTAGTTAGTGCATCTGGAGTGGTTAGCCGTTCAGAACTCACAAGGGGTTGGAGGAGGTGGAGGTGGAGGTGGTACAGCGTAGCCTGGAGCTGGAGAGTATGGCAGCATGTAACCTCTCGGCATGTAGGGAGCAGGGCGGTAGTACTGCGGTTGCATAACTCCTCCACATCCTGAAAGCCTTAGTTTCAATCGGGTAGATCACTTTAGTGGCTCCTTCTGCCGCAGCTGCTTCTTCCCATGCCAAAAATAATTTAGGAGATAGTCAAAAATGAACAGAGTCTTGAACCTTCGAAAGAAGTGGCGAAGGTGTGAGTGCAATCACAGAAAGTCTCCGATATCGCAGGAAGAATGTTAGGATCCTTCTTTGCCATATTCATAAAAAGCCCGAAATAGCGAGCAGAAAGTAGCAAAAAGTAAGAACTACATTCCTGAAAACATAGCCATGCTCAACTATTCTAACTACGCTCGTTCTTTCAGAGCACTCCTAGCCCAGAACTAATTTAACTAATTGGTTCGCCGTACTGCATATAGCCTCTTCGATGAAGAATATTGCAGCGGTCTACACCGGCTTACAGATCTACCAGTTCCGTTCTTCTTACCAGCTGGTAGAGGAGCTGGCAGAGGAGCAGGCAATAGAGGATGTTGTCGATAGGGTAATGGACGCAGAGGCGGTTGGTAGGGCTGGTAGGCCACTTCCCGTATGTACGTCGTGGATGGAGTCGCAGCGGCAACCTACAAATTGTTTTAAGCGGAGTGCCATTGGCATGGAACGGAGCTGATGCCAACCTCAACCGTCGGCGCGGGTTCTTCAACCAACGCAGGCTTCATCTCAGGAAGCTTCTTCTCGTATTCCTCGTACTCCTGGAACTCACAGAATTCAAATAGAGCAGAACCATACCAGTTCATTTATAGAAGAAAGAGTACCGATGACTTTGTCGATAATGTCGCCGTCTCTGCCGAATGTTTGTCTGACAGAGTCTCCGTTGGAGGCTGGGCATATGAGCTCGCTGAATGAATTTATATAGGAACAAATTAACTACGTATGTCTGAATAAAACAGCATAGAAATTAACATCTTTGCCCATGAGTGGCCTCTAGCAAATCATCCAAAAATAACTACCCACATCTGTAGTAGTACTCCATTGGCTGTGGTTGAACAAACGGCTGAGAATAGGGCTGAGGAAGCTGCTGAGGCATTTGTTGATGGAACTGTTGACCGTAAGGCATCTGATAGCCCTGGTAGCCTCCTCCACCACCACCGCCGCATCCTCTCTGGTAGCATTGAGCACTAACCTTGAGCGCTAAGCCCACCAAGGAGAGCAGAATAATCATGTTTCTGAATAGCACAACGTTAAACAAAAATAGCTTTCGATAGTGTAGCTGCAGCACGACTTCTTATCTATTATACAGTGATTTTCAAACGAACGTGCTTCACAATGAGGCCTCGCTACCATCCATCACTTCTGATAATGCAATCACATTCAGTTCTCATCAAAACCTCCTTCCTAAAAAGGCACAACGCCCAGACTCTGTATCTCAACTTGTGGATTCCATCCACCAGCCAGTATGAGTTTTGCTGCAGAACAAGCAAAGATTCTTCAAGTTTTCCAGAACGGCACTGTGATTCTTAACACTGGATCGCCTGCACGAAATATTCTACGCCTATGGTATGTGCCTCCGCAGTTCTTTGCTCCCCTCAAGGAAATGTTTGAGTCTGCCTCGACGCTATCGCTTATCTTAGAACAAGCATGAAGGGGAACATTCATGAAACTAATTGATGGCGCTCCCACATTCCTGACGGCAATTTTCCTCCATGTGTGGTGGCAGTCTATTAATATCTATTCGCTTGAGCGCGTTCTGTTCCTACGTCTTTCTTGTTCTCAAATAAGATCGTTAGACGTAGATTGCGTTAATGCAATTCTCAGAAGGTTGAACTAAAGGAGTCAAGCAGCAGGCTGCTTGTTGAATTGTCTTCTATTATTCGAGGGTGATGAGGCAAAAACACAGAAATGAGTACTGATGGCAGCGCGAGTGGAGGTGCACCCGCCCCTGGTGGGGGGCGTGGCGTCAGGAGGTACAGCCGCTGTTCTGCGGACCGGAAACTATTGTTCTGCGTGGCAAAGGTTTCGTAAGGCAGCCGTTAGACTCTCGGTGAAGGCTAGGGGTTGGGGTGGGTGAGCAAGGGGGATGAGAGGAAGATCGTACGCCCCCAGCAGGGGGCGCCGTCCCCCAGTACTGATAGGCGACGCCGGGTTGGTACCAGAGACATATTGGCTCTGTGAAACTGGTCGTGAGAACTCGTAATGAAGAATTCGATCTCCTACAGTCTCGCGGCAGCACCCGGAGAACTCGTCCATGTCGCTCCCGCCGCAGTGGGTAGCCACGCTGCCGCTGTGGTGGAAGCCGCAGTGCGGACGAGTTGTCGCGGAGCCGCTGGTCGCAAAGGTCCTGGAGGGCTGCCGTAGTTGACGGCGGCTCTCACCCGCAGCGCCAGAAGCGACGGGTAAGACCCGCTGGAGGGCGTGATAGATCGGTGTCCATTATGGTTCATTTATTCTAGACATTTTTTAAACGAATCTACATGCTAGGAATATAATAGGCTGGGGCATAATTTCTGTCCATAGAGGAGCTTGACCAATATAATCATCGTTAGTGTCGACAAATAGATGCGTATGGAATCCTGCATTCAAAACGTAACGAAAAAAACCTAGCACCATATTAGGTAACCTTAATTGCTCCGCAAATCTTAGCGGCCTTCCAGCCACAAGCTAGCCGTGTTAGGTTTAGAGAAAACCCTTGCACAGAAATGCAACAACAACGCAGACCGTTCCTTTTAGTATGAGCTATAACAGCATCGGACAGACCTCCCGGGCTCAACAAGGCATCATAGGGAATACTGTCATCACAAGGGCTACCACATTATCTTCGAGCTGCTTGTCAACCGAGCAATTTTCAGTGGAGGTAGAACTACAAAAGTGAGAGCAAGCGCGAAATGGTACAGAACTGTTGAGTTATAAGGAGCATTGTATTAGATTACGGGGATTACATTCAAGAACTCCCACCTTGGCTCAGAAAACGCTTCCTCACAGAACTAAAAGCGTTTTGCTTACTACATCTCTGACATTCTTAGAGGTCGCAACTGCCGGCAAAAGTACGCAGTATTGCGTACAGTAGCCGTCACGGCGCCGCACCACCCCCGTTATCATGACAGATCCGCAGCACCCGTAAGGCTCTGCTGCCGGCCTAATGTAGACTGTCGACTTTTCTTTGCTATCATCTGCGTCAAAATGAAGAACAATGCTGATGTGCAATTATTGCAAAACTGAGTTAACTGCGAACACGGAAGATGAAGTGGTTTGTGTGGAAAGATTTGACGGTTCTGGAAGAATTGCGAAGCGCTCTAGAAGTGGATGCTGTCGCAGCCACAGCGGGAGAATGTGGAGAAACGTAGCAGCTGTTTGGAAGCTGAAACTGTAAGTAGCTTGGCAACTGTATGGTGACTTGCTGTTATTCTATTGTCTCATGATTTCAGATGAAACGACTCCTGTAATCAAGCACATTAAGTGGGTCAACGAAGCCCGTGTGGTGCTTTGCTATTGTATGGCGCGAATCCAATGTCAGAATCACATTCTACGTTTTCACCTCCTACAGAAGTTCAGGATTTTAAGCAGGAGCCCTCGATTTACTTGTAGCTGCCACCAAGGCACAAAACAGCTCTTTGACTATGTATATATATATATATATATATATATATATATATACCATATATATATGCAGTGAATTGAGATGCGACATAGAGAACATAAATAGACTGCAAAGCCTAAGATAATTTGGGATAGTCTAGTAATTATTCCGCTTCACCACAAGTAGTACAGGTTCGATTTCGATCTAGACTAGAGCTCAGATCAGATACAACATTCAGGTATAAGCAGTCTTGAACTCTTAGAAACGCGCCGACGAATACTGCCAGGAGTGATTTGCTGAAAAGCGTTCCTCTTGCACAAGTTTTGCAGGATTTGCCTGAAATAAGTACCTCGTAGATTTCTTCCGCATTCTTCATATTTCCGGAGCTTTTTTAACTTCCAAGAGCCGACTGCTGTCAGAATTTATTCATTTGCGTTCGCTGATAAAAGTTCAATGGTGTAAATAAATCTAGTCCATCGTAGTAATTCACCAACGCTGCAGGAGAGGCTACGATACAGCAAGCAATTCAGATCTCGATGGTCAGGCACCTTTGCCTTGCGTAGGCCCAAGCCTTTCTTCACTCTGTGAACGCCTTCTTTAAGATCAGCCCCAATGGCAAAAAACAGCATTTCTTTCAAGAAACGAGCTGCGGAGAGAAATCCCAAAAAGAGGATGGAGCTGAAAGCATAACTTCAAAATCCAGCAAACTTTTAGCCAGTGCTCCTGAGCAAGCAGAAGCTGATCAATTCCTACATCGACAGTCCATTGTTTCCGAAACCAAATATGAGCCTTTATTTGTTGCGAAGTTTTGCCACTTTCGCTAAGAAAAAATAAAGGATATGTGAAAGAGCTGTGCGGCGGGTGAAGCATAGCTCTATAGGCTGCGGGATAGGAGAGCTGGAAAAGAGAAGAGGTGTCCATTTGAGTAGTTGTCAGGTTTCTACAGCAGCTCCAGAATCAGCTCATAAGCCGACGAGGGGGAGCACGTCGGTGGCGAGGCGGCAAATGTGTTTGGGCGCGATCCGGCGCCTTTATAGGGACGAAGGCGCGGTGAACGCCGACGGCAGCTGCGAAGCCACGGCTCGAAGGCCAGTTTCCGCCGGCCAGTCGGATATCCGCAAAGCCGTCGTTTGCCGAAGATGAGCCGCCCGAAAGAGTTTCACCACCATACCTTTGAGAGGATAAGCGCGGGTGGCGGCAGCTGCAACGACGGCCGAGGGTCGCGGCAAGTGAGCGCTGAGCAATTGCGGGATTAAGCAGACGAAACGCAAGCGGCTTCGGATAAGCCTGTCGAGCTACACGAAAGCGAAACCAGAAGAGCTGCCTCTACTGGAGACTCACTTTTACGCTGACGGCTGCTGAGCTGAGGACTTGGGAACGATTCGGTCGGCACCAAACGATAAGACCGGGAGATTTAGCAGCTTGTAGGGCAGCACAGGGCAGTGCTTGAGTGGCTGTATATTAATGATGTTCAAAGCAGGGGGCTCTAGAGTTCATGCGCTTGGAATTATGAACATCCAGGAAATTGCAGTGCGACGTGCAATAAACGGTTGAGCGCTGCTCTGCATTAGACATTAGACTCCCCACGAAAAGTGTTGTCGAATGGGAACGCTGCGACCTTGCTGTAGCTCGCCCGAGTTGTTGAGAGCAGATTGGATCTTCCCATTCCCACGCATGGTGCGCCAACGATCTTCTTCTTCTTCTTCTTCTTCTTCTTCTTCTTCTTCTTCTTCTTCTTCTTCTTCTTCTTCTTCTTCTTCAATGTCGTCCCGCTTCATAGCGGGGCCCGCTTTTCTGGTATCATCCTTTCGTGATCAGCTAGATCAGGGTGATCACCAGCAACTTTCAAGTCCTTGTGTAACGAATCAGCCCTCCAGGACGCCTTCCAATTACCTCGAAATTAATTAAGATGTGAGTAGCTGTTTGTGAGTAGTGCCGACCTTTGTGCAGCTTGAATAGTGTGTAATGTCGATTATGTGTTTCTATCAGCACTCGGAAGTAAATGTATGCCGACCACAGAGCATCAGCAATGCTAGGATACAACATATCTAATGATTACTCGTAAACTATGAAAAAGCGAGAAATGGGCCGTAACGAGCAGTTTTGTAACCGCGGGCCGAATTCGGCAGGCTAGGTCGTCAATGGGTTAACACATTGACGACAATATGAGCCACCGGTGGCTCATAACATTTCGCGTTTTTTTTTATTCTGCTGCCTCCGGTTTTATAGATGTTTTTTCTGTACACTAATCACCTGTGACAGGAGAATGTACAACAGCAGTAAGCAAGAAAAATGTCGTTGCTGTCATTACATATATCGAATTTTAGGATTTTATATTGTACTAGGGAGGAGACCAATTCCACAGTCAAATCAATTCAAGTCAGCTTTTTTCACCCAAAGTTCGCCCATTCAGGTGGATTGGCGTGCTGATCACGAAGCTGACACCCCTTTTCAAAATTTCGGCCGATTACGGTAGAACACCACGGTAGATACGGGTCAGTAATGCTGTCGGAGTGGTGGTCACCGATTTTGCCCGAACTTCGTCTTTGGGGTTATTTGGGGTGCTGATCTCAGATATGGCATTCGTTTTCAAAATTTTGGCCAATTACGGTAGGTTGCGGTAGGTCCGGTGAGACCGCAGGCGTCATCGTTACCGAATTTTGCCCAAACTTCGTTACGAGACCGTGACTCCGACAGCCTTACTCACCCATAGCTACCGAAACCTACCGCTATCGGCCGAAATTTCGAAAACGGATGTCAGATTCGTGATCAGCACATCAAATAACCTCCTTTGAGGAACTTTAGGCAAAAAAGACTGACTTGAATTGATTTGGATATAGAATTGGTTAACCCTCCTAGTAAAATTTTTTAATTCGATATATATATATATATGCAATGAAAGCAACGACATATTTCTCGCTTATTGCTGTTGGACATTCCCCTATCACAAGTGACTAGTTAGCAGAAAAAAGTCTATAAAATGTTCACGAAACAAAAAAGTTGTCCGCGAGGGACATTATGACCCACCGGTGACTCATAGCGCACGTGTGTAGAATCGCGCGCGCATCCGACGCGGCAGTCTGCCGCAAAACGCGATTGTCGTCAACGTGTCAAGGCCCAACTTGCCGACGCTGTCTTCTTTTCCATGCAGGACGTGGCCGTACCATCGCGTGCGAGCTTCGTGCGTCTTGTCAGCTATCGGCGTGATACCGACCTCTGCAGAATGGCATCTCCGTCTCCGTCAGAACAGCATCCTCGTCTCCATGACGCTGAGACGCGTTTCAATTTCCTTGGTCGCAAGCCAACACTCAGCGCCGTACATTGCTACTGTACTGGCCGGACGACGGCTCTATATATTCTCAACTTCAAGCGCTCTGATATCTTCCTGTCGCCGGTCAACGAGCGCCACTTGGACTAAGTTGCACTCATGCATGGGTTCACTTCAACCATCAGATTGCCATCAGACGCTAGTGCTGACCTCATATACTTGAATTTTTTTGGGTATGTATCGTGTGTCAACGATACATAGCCTAAAAAATCGAACTTCAGTCCCATTGCAACGATGCTATAATAAAGAGGGCGCTCTAAAGAAAGTGGCAAAGCGATTCCCTAGAATCTCTGATCACTTCAGCCTTCTTTGCTGTTTACTGTACTGGAGTTCTTCAGATATATTCGAACTCCTGGCCCACGATTAACTTTTTTGGCATTTTGGGCAACTTGCCTTCTACCTCCAGGTTACCTAACAGTTTCTAGCATTTGCTTGCTATAGAACGGTAGGTCTCTGTATCACTGGAAGCAAAAGCAATAGATGCCCAACTTCTGACATCTTAAGAAAACAGTTTTTAGAGCTTTGACGTCGATAGAATGTTGTTTTGTTGCGATCAAATTCATTGCTGAGGCAAGGCTCGAACCAGCAACCATCAGCTTTTCGGCAGCATAACTACACCACCAGCGCTGATTAATTCAACGAAATGTCCACGATATTCTCACAATTGTCTCAACACCCGTGATATCGACATCAGTAGGCTGTTGATATCAGCATGGAGGCAGTCAGTCGGATGGGTTTACTAGAAACAATGTTTTTACATATTTGCTTAAACCTGGAAGAGCTGTTGTAGAAGAAGAACACCAAACCTAAAACAATGTTTTTGTCGAGCCTCCGGATTGACTGCTTCCATGTTGATGTTGCATCAGTAGATCACTGGTATACCCTCAGCTGTTAGTATTGGAATCCCCCGGTTACTCCACAACGGTCGTTTAAGCACATAAAAGCTGCGCACCATGCCGGATTCCTTGATCGGCTGTAATTTGAACACATTTTACTGTAGAATGATTTCTGGAGGCCAGTCGATGGAGAGGTCAAAGTTTTAACGTTCCTAGATAAGACTGGTACCAACCCACCGTTTCAGGAAAGTATGGCCTTCACGGGTGGAATCCGGACCAAAAACCTCGATTCCGTGGTTCAGGCAACAGCGGACAGTTCCTTTTATAAGTAGGCTGGGAAATACTGTCGCTACACCTGGAATTCAGGTTCTAGGTTCGAGTCACGCAACCGAAAGTGAAATGAGCACGCAGAGATACAACTCATTGCATTTCCAACTACAGAAAAGTGAGCACTTTGTTAAAACTTAGTCGCAGACACCAGTGTCAGAAAACGACGTGTAGCAACTGCTGGAGAGAGAAGCTAACGTCTCACTCTTTATATCATATACAGTGAACTTCACTAAACGAAGGACATGAATCCAAAGTAAACCATCTACTGGGAATTTGAAAAAGAAATAACCGACGAAAAACTTTAACAGAGTAGTGCATTACTCCTGTGACCTGCATTTTGATGAATATGTGAGCGCTTCTCCATTACCACAAATTGCGGATGCTTTATTGCTATTGCTGCATACACCCTGAAAATTTCTTCAATTTTTAAAAATATTTTGCCTGCCTACCTTCCTGTTACTTTGTTATTCTTCCATTAAGATAGTATGCCCAAGGTATGTTCAACTCCTACCTCAAAAATTCCCTTCCCAGCGAGCGAGAGAGAGAGCCATAAGTTCTCAGTGAACTGCGCCTGCCGCCTTTGTTTCTCGTGCGCTCTCTTCCTTCGATTCATTTATGATGTGGAGGGCAAATTACGTCCACTTTCCGCGTACTAGGAGCGCTATGGCAACGAAATCAAGGTTAAGTCTTTTTTTCGAGATCTCGCGACATGGTTCCAACGCGTCGGAGACAGGGCTGTTGCTTGCGCAGTGGTCTAAGTGGCGTAAGCTCACCTAACCATGTCCATCCGGATCTAGAGGGAGAGCATGTTTGATGCTGTCGTGCTACCTTACTCAACTGAAGAGCTTGCTAGTCCAGAGATGCTGGCGACGAAAGAACGGACCAAAATAAAGGCATCTTCCCGTAATGACCAAAATTCCGTCTCTCCTAGGGATGTCTCGGTCTAATCTACTGGGGGTTGAATGCATATACACACACAGTGTGCAGACAGCATGCGCTCCTTTAGGATCCGGTTCGATGTGATAAAAGAGCTTACTCTTCTTGGGCCACAGTAGGTGCAGCACATCTGTCTTCGACGCGTCTCGCGGAGTTCGTCGCGGGAAACGTGCTCCGATGCGACGCTAGCCGCCCGGGACGACGACGACCGTCCGCGGTGCACCGTCCGTCCCCGGACGTCCCGCGGAAGCTCCCGCGGGAGTATAACAGGGGCCTTAGCGCAGTAGTACGCGGAAAGCAGACGCCAGCTGTCCGTCGCACCACAAATGAATCGAAGGAGAGAGAGGAAGAGCTACGCTAAAAAGCACCTTGTCGAACCTGTCATCGGCGAGTCGCAGCATTGAGCGAAGTCTACTTGATCTGTTGTGCTGAAATGAGCCTCGAGAGCAACCGTTACTGGCTAAGGTTTTGGCGATTCGCATTCTTCAGAGCTGAGAAGCTCGAGCTTTGGTAGAAACAAACTGGCTCATGGCTTAGTGGTTTGGATGCCCAAAACCTCGGTCGCGACAGCACCTGAATGCTGTTGCTGTAAAGGGTATGTGGGAAAGTCCAGGGTCTCACAGTGGCGTTTTAGGTGATTTCCCAATAAAACTCACCTTTTTCAGCACCATGCGCGGGCTTCGTGGAATACCAGGCTTATCGACGCAGTGCATTCTAAGTCAATCAACTCACTTACGTCCGTGTTTCTTTCAAGCACTGCACCAACGAACACCGCAATTTCCTTTCAATCTAACTGAATAGCTCATAGGAACAATCAGTAACACAATCAGGGTCTCCTTCGCAGCGACGACCACGAGTAGATCGTTAATCGACTCAGTAGAGTTCTCCATCTCGTTGACTATTTCCTTCGTTATTGAATGGCGAATCCGAATGAAAGGTTCCCTGACCGCATGCAATCGTCTCAAGCATTCATTAGTTATTCCTAAGCATTTGCTGGGGGCAATTATGGTGCAGGTAGAGCTCCGCCTACTCTACTGTCGAAGAGCTTTGACTTCACATTCACTTCTTTTATAGTCTTGTTTTTTAAATTTCAAGTGCTCTTTTGCCTTTCCTTGAATCTTCTTCCTGTTTTAAACGGTTGGTAGCCTTGAACAGCAGATATCTTGCTGCAGAGCAGATTCCTGCCTCGCGTTCAACACTTCTTGACATCCTCCATGAGCGACTCTTGTTTTCCTAGAACTCGAAGCATTCCTGAATTCTGTTGTCCACCTAGCAGGTTCTGAAGTATAACAGTTCTCTGCAAATATTTACGCATATGGAACACGTTCGGCTATGGAACAATGCTATCACTGGACTAGAGAGTTTGAGAATGATACCGCAGCGCTACAATTGCGTCTGCACTCCAAGTGGTTAAAAGGCCCTCTGGGCTAGGGTTAAAGATTTTGAAAACGTAAGTTCATTCAGGCAAAAAGGATAAAAGCTTCTCCTGAACGGTAGCTTTGAATGGACATGTATACGCAGCGTGGCGTGTGTTTGTGTATATGAGGGAAACGCTTCTGCCTCAGAAATGGCAAGGTGCCGATATCTCAGCCTGAGCCCAGAGCAGAGCTGATTAAAGCGATTGGCTTATTAAAGCGGGGAAACAGCAAGCTTCAGTTGCTAATTCATTTGCGTGGCACTTACATCAGCGACTAATTTTTAATAATTTGAAGACAGCCGAGTCAGCGGTCTACGTTGTGAATCCGCGCGCTGTGTCCTCGTTTTGCGCAATGCAAAAGCTTATATGTGTGGTATACAGTTTACGTCATTCCATATTATCCTCCAATTTCCATCTTTGGAAAAATGTGAAATGTAACCCAACCACCGCTTTCACAGCCCTCCTCTCTTTACTCGTCGCTTTCAGGGTGCAGTAACGTTCTATCAGCCGATAAATAGTGGAATTATGAGGTATTAACCATAAAAACGGTCGAAGGCGAACCAGTGGTTAGTGCGACAGAGCGCCTCATCTAGGAACCAAGGTGCTGACAGCAAGCATCCTCCAATGAACTCTTTAGTAATATCATACGCAGGCGTTCAATAACTAGGCCTCTGAGGCCGAGTATTGTACAGCGAGCTGGCAAACGGACTTTCAGAGAAAACGCAATCGGAACTTTCCGTCAATTGCCTTTTCATCGTCTTCACAATTTTTAAAACTGGAATCATAACGAAAAAGTCGCACGCGTTTTGGATTTTTGGATGCGAAGTTGTTGAATATCTGCGTATTTTTTCCTATGAGCTCACTGCAGGATGCATACTTCCAGAGCACTGGTTCGAAGATGGAGCCCTCTGTCGCATCAACTACTGGCTCGCCTGCGGTATTTCAAGGCTAACATATAATACCTTTCATGAAATCCCACCATTTATCGACTGATAGAAGGCTATGTACGTGGGTCTTGTACGCACGGCGGGAACGTGCAGCGGGAGTGGATTCGGAAACGTGTCGTTACTCCTACCGTAATCAAGGCGGACAATCGTGTGCCCTGCCTGTGCCGGCTGAGCGGGTACATGGTTCGCTCTAGGGTTACGGAAAGAGCAAGGGTGGGTTCCCGCACCACTGCGGCCACCGCTGTGCGTCTTCATAAACTGCACAATATAAAAGCTCGTGTGTGCGCGCAAAACAGAAACACATAGAGTGAATTCAGAATTTTGACCTCTACCAGTCCACTACCTCTCCACTCAGCTAACCAATCGAACTCTAGTGCAAGGCGAATGGGAGCCGAAGCTTGTTGTACCGCAGCTTTAATCCACCGGAACCCTGCTCTGTACTGAACTAGGTCGGGAGATTTTCGGACGTTTTTGTTTCGGTGGCAGAGCGCTTGCGCTCTTCGTCCCTTCACACCTAACGTGCGGTTGCTTCCTCTATCTATATTCGCACCGCAATTTCTAGGAGAGTCATGGAGGAAAAAGGTTAACGGTTGTTGCCAACTCATTTGTAGGATTCGCATCAGCTTCTTCCTACGGCATCTCGTTGAGACAGTCGGAGGAGGTATCGGCTGTCACGTTCACGCAGGATCTTGATCCCTCAATCTTCCTCACCAAATCACCGAACCACCCACACCGCAAAAGGATTTACTACCTCCGCTCTTCATTCTCTGCGTTTCATCGCAGAGGTATTTGTCTACTTGTTATCCGCCCGAACCGTCTTACAATGCGTTCGCAAAGGTCTACCCGAATAAAAAAAATTATCTAAACAGGCAGGTTCCTAAAGAGGATTCAGCTCCCTGCTTGAATAATTTTATTTCATTTCATTTATTTACGCTACTTCAAGTAGACGTCGAAAATACACAGAATAAAGTGACACAGAAAAGTAGAAATAAAACGAGCAAGCAGTTAACATCATAGAAAAAGCTACAATAAATGTCTACCACTTGAGCAGTTGCTTCATGGCCATGAGCCTAAACATTAGAAAACAAGGCGAGAGAAGAGGAACATCATTTTTCAATGCTACAAACTTAGATCCTGCCCTACATGCAAAAGACCAAAATCTTTGATTGCTTCTAGGAACATCATATGATGCTTTTTCCACATTCCCTCTGATGCGGGACCCAGACAGCGTATAAAACTTATCTTTATCTGTATCAAACACACTACTAATAACTTTAAATACTATGCATACATCGTTAACTACACCACGCGATTCCAAGGAATGAAGCCCACACGCCATGTTTCTTTCCCGAGCATTCGGAAAACTATCACATGTGAAACCATTACGCAAAAACATTTTTCTCCGTTTATATTTTGATACAGTTGGTTTATTAGATAGGCAAGCTAGTGTTTTATCGATCACAGGCAAGTTTCGACCATGCCAGAAGATTGGGATACCTGGGCGTTCTCGGGAGCCCAAATTAGTAATCATTTCGACGTGGACGAGACAGCAGGCGCCTGCTCCGACTATGGTACGCGTGACATTCTTGAGTTCCACGAAACAGAGTGAACATACTGCATTTTCACAGAGATGCAATGATGCTAAATCATATACATAACTGTATGAATAGCTTCGTGTGCAAGACTTGAGGTCTGATTTCTTCTTAAGAAATAGAGCTGATAGGGCTGCGAGCAACACTACTTGGCGGTCGGTAATACCTGTTTCCGCGAATTGATAGTTAATTAGTAAATCAATTCAGTTTAACGCTTCTTGCAATATGAAGGGAATGTAGAAAAGACGCTTGAGGAACGGAGGATCTTTGGAGAACTTTCCCACACTCCCAGCGTCTGACACATGACAAGAGCTCGAAAGAACTTGTCCAGGTCGAAAAACCGCGCAACATCTTGGTGTCGCAAAATGTCAGTTTTCTTGGCATATCATGTGCTTCTAAATGCTACAGTGTCTTGGAGCGTTTTAGTTGTGCTGGCACTGACAACGAGAAAAGTGGTGTGCCGGTCCGTCCCGGCAGAATTCTCGCTGGTGCAACACCCGAATCTCTAACGTGACTACATTAGACGCTGAGTTGGAATAACTCACAACATCGAGCAACACGAGTAGGAAATGTTGAAGCCCTTAAAGGCGAACTGGTTGTGATGAACTCGTCGCAATGTCGTGTTTGTGGTAACCCTAATAACCACCTCAGGGTTTCACCTCATGGCACGGATTCCTCTCATTCCGTGTTATCGCAAGGTTTCATTCCGTTCCTCATCTCTGACTCAAACTTCTGGATATTGAACATCACAAACTCAAGGCCGTACCCGCCGGCAGCAAGTTCTCGCGGGTGTTCTTCCTGCCTTCCTACCATTGTTCCCGCTAGGCCTTAAACGATGTCTTCCTCTTCGAGGAGATCAAGGCATACTCGAGGCAGAACGCCGCTTCAAAGCATAGCGACATCCTATCCGACATAGCGCACTCCTAGTTAACAACTACCCACGTTTTTGCAGGTGTACAACGGTTTTTGAAAATGTGAGCATCAAAACATTATGGAACCTCTATTACATCTGCTTCCTAGGTCGGCGCTGTGATAGCTTGGGTTCTATTATGTTGTTCGATAACTAGTATCATATTTTTTCTCATTGATGACGTGGACTGTACATTTTTGTTCAGTATGTAGTGCACATTATTATCACCTGTATCACCTGTATCACCTGTCGTCCCGTTGATCATCGACTTGCTCGAGCGGGCGCCAGCAGCGTCTCCATTCGTCCCTGTCGCGTGCCAGAGTGGTCCAATGGATCCTCCTCGCTCGAGGGACACGAAGAGCGTCATATCGGTCGTTCAGGGCTTTCACGAAGAAGTCCGACCAACGCATTGGTGGGCGTCCCGGTGTTCTTTTGACATCCCGCGGAATCCAGTCGGTAACGGCTCTCGTCCAACGGGTGCCTGCGAAGCGCATTACGTGGCCGGCCCACCTAATTTTCGACGACTTGGCCCATGCGACAGCGTCTCTGATCTTCGAACGTCGGCGAAGCTCGGAACTCCGGAGGCCTTCTCTCACTTGCGTGAGTCGTGTCACTCCGAGCATCGTCCTCTCAATTCCACGCTGCGCGACGCTGATCGCGTGTTCATCCTGCTTTCGTATAGCCCAGGTCTCTGAGGCGTATTTAGGGCAGGAAGAACAGTGGAGTCGAATAGGTGGGCACGGAGTCGGACGTTCTTCGTCTTCTTCGCGACTTCTTCGACGCTCTTGAAAGCTCCCCAAGCCGCTCGTTTCCTCCTGCTCAGCTCTGGTGCTAGGTCGTTGGCCATGTTGACTTCGCGACCCAGATACACATAGCTGGAGCATTCGGAGATGTTCGTTCCGTTGAGCGAGAATGGGGCATCAGAAACCCATCCGTTCTTCATGAACATCGTCTTCGTAAGATTCAGCTGCAGTCCAACGCTTCCACATACACGATCGAAGTCGGCCAGCATTCGTTCCGCCTGACTGATGCTCGGTGTTATGAGCACGATGTCGTCAGCGAAGCGAAGATGGTGCAGTTGCCGGCCGTCGACTTTCACTCCCATGTCTTCCCATTCTAGTTCGCGCATGACGTTTTCGAGGGTGGCGCTGAAGAGCTTCGGGGATATGGTATCCCCTTGTCGAACCCCTCTCTTCACGTCAATGACGACGTCGTTGTAGAATGGTGAGATCTTGGTCGTGAATCCACTGTACAGCTCTCGAAGGACCCTGATGTACTGAGTAGGAACGCCCTGGGTGAGCGGGGCTTCCATGACCGCTTCAGTCTCGACGGTGTCGAATGCCTTCTTCAGGTCGATGAACGTAAGGCACAGCGGCAGCTTGTACTCTAGCGACACTTCGATGAGCTTCGTAATGGTGTGTATGTGGTCGATCGTGCTGAATCCTCTCCGAAATCCTGCTTGTTCGCATGGCTGTCCTTCGTCCAGCGTTCTACTAATCCTATTCAGGATGACTCGAGTGAACAGCTTGTAGACTACGGACAACAGGCAGATCGGGCGATAGTTGCCAATGTCGTGCACGTCTCCCTTCTTGTACAGCAAAACGGTCTTGCTGGTCTTCCACTGAGATGGAACCTTGCATTCGGACAGGTAGCGTGTGAAGAGCCGCGCCAAGGTGTTGATGAGCGCTGGCGGGAGGTTCTTCAGGTGTTCAGCTCTGATCCTGTCAGAACCGGGTGCTGTACGTTTCTTCACCGACGAGATGGCGTGTCGGATTTCGGAAGAGAGAACAGAGGGGACGACGTATCCATCCTGCGGAAGATGGCATGGGGGCAGGTGGACGTGGCTATCGAAGAGATCGGAGTAGAAGTCGTGGATGACTTTCTCCATGGTCCTTCTGGAAGAGGTGATGGTTCCGTCAGGACGTCGAAGAGCGGTCATCTTGGTCTTGAAGTTGGCGAAGTTCCGGCGGGCATTGCGGATGCTCAGCCCTGCCTCTGCTGCTTCAGCCAACACTTCCGCCCTTCTCTCTTTGAGATCTTCCTTTATCGCCGCTCTGCATAGCTTTGCAAGCTCGGACGTCAGTTGGTAGTTGCCTGACGCTCGTGCTGCTCCACGCTGGCGTATCAGCTCGAGAGTTTCCGGAGACAGGCGTCTCTTGGTGGTCTTCAAGCTCTCGGCTCCCTTAGCACTATCGTGGAGATGGTGCACGAAGCGATCGTATTCCTCGTCGACGTTGTCCATGACGGCATCTTCCCAAGGGCCGACAAGAGAGGTGTAGAGATCCCAGTTGATGGTCGTTCTGGGATTCCTCTTCTTGAACTTCGCGGCCTTCTCTCCTTGGCGCGAAAAGCGGAACCTCGCGCGAAGGAGGCGGTGATCCGATCCCGTGTAGAACTTGGGGACAACGGAGACATCGGTCAGGCAATACTTGCGATTGAAGATGATGTGGTCGATCTCGTTGTGGAACTGGCCACCGGGGGATTCCTAGGGAGGGAGGCTTCTGGAGCTGCGAGTTTCCATGGATGGTCTTGGTCGACATGATAAACTCAGACAGCCTTTCACCTTGCTCGTTCCACTCCAAACCGTGGGTTCCGATGTGAAGTTCTTCCGGCGACCTTCGTGGCCCGATCTTGGCGTTGAAGTCGCCGACGATCACCTTGTAGAAGTGTGATCTTCCTTATAGAACTTCTCCAGCTCCACGTAGAAGGCCTCGACGTCTTCGTCGTCGTAGTCGGATGTTGGGGCATACGCGACGAACACAGTCAAGGCTGGCACGGAGTGACATCGCTTCAGTCGCAGACGTCCGATTCGGCTTGTCAGAGACTCGTACGAATCGATGTTCATGACCAAGTGCGTGTTGACGAGGACACCAACGCCGCCTACTCCCCTGCTGTCGCATGTTCCGAGGAACAGTTCTTCTCCGGAGTCGTAGGCGGCGTGGGTGTGGTGTCTTCTCGTCTCGGTCAGTCCGATGACGTCGTACTTGATCTTCCTGGCTTGCATCATCAGGTCCTCGACGGATGCTTCCGACGCAAGCGTGCGGGCGTTGTAAGTACAGATCGTCATCCTAGTCCTCAGTTTGCGCAGCCTGGTTAGGCCCTGAGATTTTAGCAGCCTCTCCGTACTCGTCCTTCCCATCGCTGCAGAAATGGGGGCTCTTTCGGGGTCAGGGGAATGAGGCCCTTTAGTGCTGCTGTGTTTGACTGGAATACAACACGGGTAGCTAGTCAGGCTCTGTCGTGCGGGCGGGGTACTCCGGGCAGCCAGCCAGACTGCCCGAAGGGACGGGGCGAGACTTAAGGCGGCCTCGAATCGCCTTACATGTACTCCCAGTCTACCGAGTGCAAGCTTTTGGCCGAGCCGACACAGTTACAATCCGCACAGTTACGGACACATCCACGCACACTGTGCACGAACATGCCGCTCCCACGCACAAGGAACGCATCGACCCGACACAGCAGGAGCAAGGAGTCCATCCCCTGCATCCCACCTGCGTCTCTGGGCAGTACACGGTCGCATTTGGTTCGCGTTTAATTCCCCTATCCACCACCCGGGGACGCGCCACGTGGCCCTGCGACAAGCGGCCCGAGATCCCTCTTAACAAGAGAGCCCGAAGGCTCTCTATCGAGGGAGATCCGTGGCACATTATTATACATATATTATTCTGATATGGACCTCAGACTATCTTCTCTCAAAAGATGAGCGTCTTTAGATAGAACAAGTTGGTAAAAAATTAAGTTGAAAATGGACAGCTAAACAAAGTATATTTCATTGACTCACTACGGAAAGGGCAAAAATGCGGGGCAATCTCTGAAGAAATTGTGTGAAGTTTATGGTTAGGACTGCCCTACTGAACGCCGATGTCAGCGCTGTTTTGTTCGCTTTCGCTCTGGAACTTTTAATGAGCAAGATGCACCACATACTGGTCGAACAATCACTGCTGATGACGACAAAATAAAGGCGCTGATCAGAACCGTGACAACTCGAGAGAAGCAGGGAAGCTTGACATATCGAATTTAACCGTCCACTTGCACTAGCAACAACTTGGTTACGTGGACAAACTGGATGTTTGTTTCCTCACGAACTAAAGGAAATGCACCTCACCAAATGCATTAACATATGGAGGGGACAGTCTACTTCGAGCTGCTCCTAAGAAACCAAACTGCTGATTCGAACGCCTGCTGACGTCAGCTATCGAAACTGAACGAAGAAATCAAGAAAAAACGCCCTGAACAGACCAATCGCAAAGGCACGATGTTTCATCGTGATAACGCCAGGCCGCACACCTCTTTGATGACAGGTCAAAAATTAGCGGAGCTCAATTGGGAACAATGCCATATGCAACCTATAGCCCTGACCTAGCGCCATCAGAAATTGATGTTTCCGTTCCTTGAACACAATCTGAATAGTAAAAGTCTTGATTCCGATCAAGCTGTTAAAGATTAGTTACACCAGTTCGCTTCTCAAAACCAAGGCTTCTTCGAAGGTGGAATTTTCTAACTTCCTGAAAGATGGCAAAAGGAGCAATAAGAAGATCAACATATCATTTACTAATGTTTGTTTTACCATAAAAAATTGGCTCTGAAAATGTGAAAAACGACGTTAATTGTCGGACAGCTAGGGGCAGAACTACAGGAGGTAGTTCTGCTCCTCACTGATATGACAGTGCATAATGTTAGCTGTTCGATAATATTCCAAGCGGTATTCCCTCATGCTGTGCAGCTTTAGTTCAGGCAGCAGCTCATTGCTGGAGGCAAAGTAATAACAGTTTGATCTCTAGTGTGCGGTACTCCAAGTGCTCTATTTGGGATATGTTGTTGACAGACTTCCGTCTTCGTGCAGGTAATTAAATTCGCTGCGCCACCTGCAAATAGAACGACTCCGAAGCGTTCAGCAGAGGCCTAGGTGACGACGATTTGTTTGCCGAGGACAGGAAACCGCCACGCTGCCAAGGTCGCTGTCGCCAACTCAACTGGTTTTCAGCATAGATGTATGGCAACATATTCCCACCTCATGCGTCCACTTCATACCTCAATAGTATCGTCACGTCGTCGTTGTTTGCCGCCGATCTCCGACGGGTAAACGTGAATTCGCCGCAGAGATTAGGGAGATCTAATGGCGAAACCATTGTTGGCAAGAATCCAGTTCTACAACGAACACTTGAAAGGAAATGGTGCTCGGGTTATTGGCCGCCTTCACAATCTGCCATCCTCCCATTTTGACATCGGCTGAATCATCCACCGGAACTCGCCTCACAGCTGGCGAGAGGTACCGGTTTCTCGGAAATACGTCCTTGGAACTGCTCCTGACGGAAGGACAAGTCTATGAACCATTTGCGGAGGTGCAATCTATAGGGAAGATGCGGTTCACCAAAATTATGGCGCGTCAGGCTTGCGTGATTGTGCGAAATCCGTGTAATAACTAAATGATTATGAGGGATGCGTGTAGCGCTGTCGGTGGAGGCGTCGGCTGTCGCGTGCACCCGGTATCAGGTTCACGGTTCGTCCAGCCTCGGCGAATTGGTACCGGACTTGTCTGGGAAGAATAGAGCGCTGACTTGTTCATCGGCTGGCAATCGCTAGTCATTGTATGGCCAAATACGCATTCAAATCATCTCCGCGAAATCCCGTAGAAGTAGAATGAGTGGCGCCCAAAAGGGATTCAATAATGCCGCCCTTATCTTTTGATGATAATAAACAGCGTTAATCAATATATACCTTTGTGGGATGCACTACGCATCCTGCTTATCCCTCTCAGTTAACACTGGCACTAATTCACCGCCTCCGGATGGATGAAAAGCTTGGTTGGCTCGAGCAGAAAACCCGAACCAAAAACTTCGATTCGCGGCGCATGTGAAGCCGGCGCCTCCCCCGGTCCCACCACTACGCACCTGATGTAGTTTTTTGGGTTGGTAATAGAAAATAGATGTCCAAACAAAAAGTCATAAACGACTACCACATATAAGTTTACATGTAATGCTGTAGACAGTGGGTAGGGGAGCAGATATACCCCAATTTTAAATGACCAAACTGTTGGGTTGACCCAAGTCTAATGGCCGTTCACAAGTTTCAAAACCATAGATAGTGAGAACACTCCGGACTCTTCGACTTCTAGTTTTCTCCAAGCTGCTTGTGATTCTCTTTCTAGTTTTGACACGAGTATGTGTTTGCTATGTTTGCTACTGTGTTTTGAGCGCGTCCTTGGAGGTACATAATAAACAAAAATAAATAAATAAATAAGGGATAATAATATAGAAAATACATGGTATAAACATATGGTAATGGTGCTCCTCTCAAAAAGTAATCACTGTTTGAATTTTCAAAGAGATTCAATCATGTTAGATGTAGTAATGTTCTTCGGATAAGTTTACAAGATACTTTCAGAGTGTTGCAGAAAGAGATTGCGCCATGCCCACGATATGATATCTAGTTGCTATTTTCGTGCCTACTCTAAACGCTGTTTAAGTAGAAGAGTGCACCACATGTACCCCTAAAACGATTTGCTGTTGGAAAACCGATATCAAAACCCTCACAGTGCAGTTAAAATATGATTTTTTGCATCAAATAGCCTTAAGAGGGACGGATTTTTGCAATGCTCTGAGCCTTTAGATTAGTCGTCAGTGTGCACCGAGTACAGCAACATGATTGGAGTTAATGTTCCGTTCGATCAAACAGCGCCGGTGGTGTATGGCGTAGAGCATTCTCGCCCGGTCAGAGGGAGGTGCAGGTTCGAGTCCCGCCTGGCGCTAGAAGTTTTGATCGCAACAAAACATCGTCGTAACAGCTTACATCCTCGGTACCAGCCAATTGAGGCTTAAAGAAACTGATTTGAATGATTGGAGTATTTGCAATCCTGTGAGGGCGCCCACTAACGCATGCTGGAACTTCGCCAACGTCAACATCTAGACGGCCGCTCCCAGACGCCCAGATCGGCTCAGCGCTTCGTTCATAAAGATAAAAGGTTATCCTGAATAGGATCACGAGAACGTTAGACGAAGAACAGCCATGCGAACAAGCAGGATTTCAGAGAGGATTGATCACGATCGACCACATATGTACACCCTGTGACGAAGCTCCACGATGAATCGCGAGAGCACAAGCTGCACCTCTGCCTTACGTTCATCGACCTGAAGGAGCATTCGACTCCGTCGAAACTGAAGCGATCTTCGAAACTCTGGTCACTCAGGGCGTTCCTACTCAGTACATCAAAGTCCCTCGAGAGCTGCACAGTAGACTCACAACCAAGATCTCACCATTCTACAACGACGTTACTGTCAACGTGAAAAGAGGGATTCTCCAAGGGGATACCTTATCCCAAAGCTCCTCCCTCCTCCGTCCTCGCAAGCGTCATGACGACCTAGAATAAAAGACATGGGAATGAAGACTGAAGGCCGGCAACTGCACCATATTCGCTTTGCAGAGGACATCGTGCTCATAACACCGAGCATTAGTCAAGCGGAGTAAATGTTGATCGAACGTTGGAGAATGAATGAATCTGAAAGCTGAATCTTTCCTGGACGACGTTCATGAGAAACGGACGAGTATCTGATGCTCCATTCTCGCTTAACGGACCGGGCTTCTCCGAATGTTCCACCCGCATGTACCGAGGTCGCGAGTTCAGTTAGGTAAACAGTCGGAACTTGGCAGGAGGAAAAGAGCGGCTGGTCAGCTTTTATGATCGACGAATAAGTTGTGAAGAAGACGAATAACTTCCCACCTGTTAGAATCCACTATTGTTCCTGCTCTGACATACGCCTCAGAGACCATGGCTACACGAAAGCAGGATGAACACACGGTCATCGTTGCGTAACGAGGGATCGGCAAGACGACAGTCGGAGTGACACGATTCGCACAAGCGAGAGAAGGCGTCCGGAGGACCGAGCATCGTCGACGTTCGAAGATCAGAGACGCTGTCGCAAGGGCCAAGTCGTCGAAAATTAGAAGCGTGGGTCACATTTTGTGCTTCGTTGATTGGACGCTAGATCCTGAGGGATGTAAAACAAAACTGTATGACCACAAATCAATGTGCAAGTTTCGTATAGGTGTGGAATTACGGAACACGATGCACTCCTCGTAGCTTCAGAAGGAGACCACCAAACCACTTTAATACGCGATGTGGAGTTGATGTTGCTGGTGACAAGAGATGACGACAGCGTGCAATACATGGGGTGCTTCTTATGTGCAAGCCTTGTCTCAAGCTTTGGTTTACACTTCAGACAATTGTGGCTGGCGCCTAAATCGAATGACTACCAGATCCCAGCGGGAAAGGGTCAGTGGGCTATTGTACAACACTGCCCTAACACGATAAAATACATACACTAGCAGTCAAGTAGCCAGAGGCATGTGGGCATAAGGCGGAGTCAACAAAACGCATCGATTCAGTAGCACCTGCATCACCCGTCGTCCTGCTGATCATTGACTTGCTTGAGCGGTGCTAACAGAGTTTCCATTCGTTCCTATCGCCTTCCAGAGTGCTCCAATGGATTCTCCTCGCTCGAGGGACACGAAGAGCGTCATAGCGTTCGTTCAGGGCCACGAAGAAGTTCGACCAACGCTTAGTGGGGCGCCCAGGGGGTGCATGCGCTCTCTTAACATCCCGAGGAACCCAGTCGGTGATGGTTCTGGTTAAGCGGGTGTCTGCGAAGCGCACTCCGTGGCCGGCCCACCTAATTTTTAACGACTTGGCCCATGCGACAGCGTCTCTGATCTTCGAACGTCGACGAAGCTCGGAACTCCGGAGGCCTTCTCTCACTTGCCTTCTCTCTCTTCGAGCATCGGCCTCACAATTTCCCGCTCGGTGACTCTTAAACGTGTGTTAAATCCTGCTTTCGTATGGCCCAGCCCTCTGAGGCGTATGTTAGGGCAGAAAGAACAATGAGACGGGACGTCTTCGGCGCTCTTGAAAGCTCCCAGTCGCTCGTTTCCTCCTGCCCAGTTCCGGAGCTAGATCGTTAGTCATCTTGACTTCACGACCTATAAATAGATACATGTAGCTGGGGCATTGGGAGATGTTCGTTCCGTTGAGCGAGAATGGGTAATCAGAAACTTTTGCCTTGAACTCGTGCTTGAAGAAGCCCAATATCCGTTCCTCGTAACATGGTCATCGTAAGGTTCAGATTCCGTACGTATCAGAAATCAAGTTCGGTGAACCATTACCCAGAAAGCTGAGCTTTCGATCTTCCGATGTCAGCTGATTGGTACCACCCTCCCTGGGAGGTAAAGTTGTGGTATGTTCATATGCTTATATATTTATGACAGCCAATGGTCATAAATTAACAAAATAAAAAAAAAGCATTTCTATCTATGATCGATCATGAAATGAACGCTAAAACGATGAGTACAATGTAGTATAATATATATAGTAGTATTTGCTTCGCCAAAGAGTTGTTACACTATTTGCTTAGTCTAATAAAAAGAAAGTAATCCTTAACAGCCTCTTCGCCTAGCGTGCTACTCAGGATGACTGAGCAGCTTTTAGACAACGCACAGCAGGCAGAAGAGGCGACAGCTGCCAGTGTCGTGCACGTCTCCTGTCTGTACGCAAGGCGGTCCTGCGTCTGGGAGCGCCGTACTATTTAGTATACTTGTTCTCGGATAATCTAATTCGATTAACTATACGAATAATTTTATTTGAATTCGATTTTCGATTATTAGGTTACTCGAGCGTCGAAAATTCGAATAATTATTCGAAGTCGATTATTCGAAGGTCGCAAGTTTGAATAATTGTTCTAACTCGATTACTCCAGGGTCGCAAATTCGAATAATATTCGAATTTCGAACAGGTGATTGCACCGACTATGGCATAATGATCATCTTTGTAGGAGATGCTCATTCCGGTGAGAGCTGTCTTCGATGGCACACTGTCGAGGAGCTCACCGTTACGAAAACGCATTCAAATATATATATATATATATATATATATGCATATATATATATATATATATATATATATATATATTTGAATGCGTTTTCATTCGTCCGCGTGTGGTCGTCCAGAGTGGTCGGTTTATTACTCGGTTCACTGCTTCATTCTTCAAGGATAAGCACTCGTCCACGTACGACCATGGCTTCCTCGCTGGCTTGTTCTTTGCAGAAGAGCGCTACGAAAGACAACGGTGGACGCGAAACGCCAGAGGAGATCACTGTGGCACTGGAGCAGCTGCGGGCTGACAAGAGAACGCCGGTATTTTTGAAGAAGTTGGTGCAGCATGTCTTCAGTGCACAGGAGCAGTTATCGTCGCTGGTTGCCAACAATTGGCACTCAATGAAGAGGTTACTCGCCTCAGTGTGCTGCCCTCAAGGAGTCTTTTCGTGAGACAAGACCAGGGGTGTGCGCAATTACGATTTACGGCTATTTTTGCCGAATTTTTTACGATTTACGATTTACGACATTTTGGGTCGTAAATCGTAAATTTTCGTAAAAGGGTCTTTGATCAGCAACCAACTGACGTCCAAATTTATGTGGTCCGGGTTATAAAGATGTGCCCACCCTAATGGTCCCCTCTCATATGTTATGTTATGTTTATGTTATGTTCATTTAGGCCAATAACAAACAGCAAAGTCGACAAGCGAAACATGGTTGGCTATACAACAAGAAATGAAGGGAATGATAAAGCTCTTTACCACTCCCCTTCAGATTTGTTTTTTGATATTCAAATGTGCTACTGTGGTAGAAGACACCGTCCTGTGCACAGGGTTCTCGAATCCGACTATCAGTTTCCTAAAGAAAAAGGGATGAATATTCTAGATCCACGTCCTGTTTGGTTGTGAGCTTTAGTCAATTTGTTTATAATATATTCATGCTAAACCTAACTAATAGAATTGACGCAAATTCACTATTGAACATCATTCGTGATTGGATTCGGATCCAGAAAATTGCTACACTCGAGTGGAAAAGATAAACCACTAACGTTTCCATTGGTTTGCATTGTACTTTATAGGGCGGAGCTTACTGATATACAATGTGCGGTAAAACCAAGCGCGTAGCATTTCAAGGAACGCTCGAACTGGTTTTGACAGTTTTGATCCCCTTTTCGGTGATGTGGTTGAGTTTATCGTATTCACCTTATATGATGCGATGCTGCAGACTTTCGGAGCAAACGTTCGTTAAAGAATTTATGAAGAGCAGCCCGAGCGAGTGCAGAGAATTACATGGTAGTGCAGTATTTCAGTGGTTTTCAAAATCAGACAAGTGCAGACAAACTTGCGTAGAAATCCAGTGCTCTAGGTAGGTTTAGGCTACTCCCCTCCCCCCGCCCCGATAGTTGATATTGTCGATCGATGGTTCAGAAGTTGTGAGCACTTTTAAAATTATGAAGTGACTACAACTAACAGAGCTTCTGTATTTGAATACTGCGATGAGGTTACTTCTTGGAGCCTTCTGTGCCACTACCTTAGTGCGGCGGTCTATTCCACTTGCTGCGTTTAAAATGAACGTCTGCAAGCTCAAACTGATCCTGTTTCAACCTCGTCCGCGTTCTTCCCAACTCACAGATCAAATAGGATTACTTTTAAATCACACTAGATAGAGAATGCCTTAAGAAGGTTAGCTTAAGGAATACGTTAACCTTACCATTTTAAAGCGACTACAAAAGTTGTCAAAGAAATATGGTCATTTCACCACTGACCAAAGTTCATACTGTTTTAGCGACTCTCTCTCTTATCCGCCTGCTATGGGAACGCTCATGGACTAATTTCAAAATGTAGAAAAGATGAGAACTTTTGGTGCGTTACAAATGGGGTTGCGCCATGCATCCACTCTGAATGCATGGCGCAATCCCGTCGTATGACTCAGTATGTTTGTTTGATTACTGCATGCACAGTTGCTGTTTTCTCCGCATTGGTCAGTGGGAAAGCTATCCTTTAATTAAACGTTGACAGCCACTTGTCGCTGTTATGGATTAAAATACGCAAGCTAAAAAAAATTGGTGGTAAGTTAGGAATTTAATGAATATTCAAACGATACAGGGTGTTGTTGGTACATCATGCATAG
The DNA here is from genome assembly GCA_947396885.1 of Heligmosomoides polygyrus polygyrus. NCBI lineage: Eukaryota > Metazoa > Nematoda > Chromadorea > Rhabditida > Heligmosomidae > Heligmosomoides > Heligmosomoides polygyrus. Next base: position 59,056,414 of record OX377204.1, on the reverse strand, counting down.
GATAAAGTCTTTGAATCTACAGTTTTGTCGGCTGTCTTGGAACGTGTGAAATTGAATTTGAAAGATATCATACTAGTAAGACGTAAAAAAGAAAAGTAAGAAAATCGCTCAGCGTGAGTAGAGAGTAACGCGACAAATAAATACTGAATCACATCTGGTTAACATTAGCAGAAAAATCCCTCTGGAAATTAATTGTACTACACTAGAAGTAAGGTGACTCTTACGATTTACGATTTACGACGGTTTTTTCGTAATTACGATTTACGATTTACAAAATTTCAAATTTTATTTACGCACACCCTGGTCAAGACAATCATCTGCCGAGTTGACTACACAGACCCATCCTCCTGCGGACAGTTACGAAGAAAAAGAACGCCTTAGGTCGATAGTTATCTTCGAAGTATGTGAATCAAGTTCCTCCTCTTCCGTCTCAAGAGCTGTTCATGATCACGACGTAATGAAGCAAATTTTTGATCATTTGGGAATCGAATGTGTACCTCTTTCCCAGTCAACTCAGTCTTCATTGGTAAACTAGTTAGCTCTCACCAGACTCCTGTCTCGAGCCTCAAATGCTTGCACTGCAACATACGATCGCTTCAAAAAAATGTATCCGTTTTAAAATTTGCTGTAGAGAGTATCGATTACGATCTCATTCAGCTAACCGAAACTTGGCTCAGCGACTTAAATGATATTGAACCGATTTTGGGGCAACTACTTACAGCATTCAATTTTGCTAGATGCGACAGAGCTCAAAAAAGGGGTGGTGGTGTGCTCATCCTTATTAAACGCTCCATTGCTTTTAATATAGTATGGCGAGAATCTATACCTGACGCATTTGAAATCATCTGCTGTGACCGTAACCTTCCTCAGTCCACCCTCCGAGTAATAGTGATTTACTGGACCCCCAGTTGCAATCTCAATGATTCAATTCAACTTTGCAAAGTTCTTAATGATCTATGTTCATTCCAAGGGCACTCTATTATCACCGGAAATTTTAATTTTTCTGATATTGACTGGAAAGAAAATTTGCCGCGTGGTACATTTACTGTCTCACAGCGCTTCACTGAATTCTGCACTTCAACCAAACTTGTTCAAAAAGTACGTGAGCTTACTCGGGGCAAGCATGCTTGATTTAGTTCTCTGTTCTCAAGCAAATCTAATCAAAGTGTCAACGTATCCGCTCCTCTAGGTTCCAGTGATCACTTCTGCCTCTCGTATGAAATAATTATACCCATACATCTTCTGCACTTCCGATGGAGCAGAGCATATCACAAGGCCAATTATGACGCCATTTGCCATTTCTTGCTTTCTTTTGACTGGAGGAATATTCTGGAAGGGCTTTCTAATATTAATGACAAATATGAATTTTTTGTCTATTCTACATTTTTGCATTCAGAAATTTGTACCACTTGAAAAGCTACCTTTGAATCATGGCAACGTTCCTCCGTATCTCTCTCGATTAGCTGAACTCAAAGAAAAGGCTTGGCACGATTCATAAAATGATCCGTGTCCAGAAAAAATCAAGCACTTCATCAGTACTAAAGAAATGTTCGATCGCCTTCTCAAAAAATACAATAGTTATCGTGAACGAAAGCTTTTAACAAATCCTAAAAGGTCTTTACTGTACAAGCTGCTAAATTCAAGGCTAAGGCGATCTGATCGAATTCATATGTTAAGCGATGGAAATGGTAACACTGCTTCTAACGATATTGTTAAAGCGTCAATGTTTGCCTCTCATTTCAAAAAATCTTACTCTGAACAGGATCACGGTGTTGATTCATGGCTTCTCACTAAAGCTACCGTTCAAAATACTTATGCGGACAATTTACTGTGGTTTTATAAAGAAGATATTTATAAGCTGTTGAGTAGATTACCACTGTCTTATTCGCGAACTCCGGATGAAATTCCAGCTTACTTCATTCAAAAGGTTGCCATTGCAATTGCCGTTCCTTTGGAACATATTTTTAAGTACAGTTACATGCATGATGTAATACCCCCTCGATGGAAACACGCCTATGTTACTCCCATTTTGAAGACATCGCCGAACAATCTAGCTTCAAACTACCGTCCTATAAACTTAACATCAGTATTTTGTAGAACATTCGAAAAAATTTTGAAGGCAGAATTAGTGAAGTACATTGAGACAAATGGGATTTTACCTGAGAACCAACATGGGTTCAGAGTCAAACGGTCAACAGAGATATCCATGTTGTCTGCCTTATATGAATGGACCAAAGCACTTGATGCAAACAATGATATTGATATCATCTACCTCGACTTTAGGAAGGCGTTTGACAAAGTACCGTTTAAAGAATTTATTCAAAAACTTCAAACTGTTGGAGTGCATCATCGAATTATTGTGTGGATAAAAGGCTTTGTCACGAGCAAAACCTTTCAAGTGAAAGTCAACGATTCCTTTTCAGATATGTATACGGTGAACAGTGGAGTACCTCAGGGTGGGACATTATCACCAGTTCTCTTTATTATTATATCTACACTTCCGACCTACCAGACCAAATAGACAAGTTCAACGTGAGGTGTAGTATTTTGGCTGGTGACGTAAAACTATACAAGAATATTAGCAAACCGGAAGATTGCTTGGCTTTGCAAGGTGCCATTAAAGAGATGGCTGCTTGGTCCGACAAGTGTAAACTACCTCTATCTGCTTCAAAAACTAAACTTCTTCACCTTGGCAAATCGAAGACAGCAAGGTACAACTACATGCTTGGTGGAACCCGTATAATTAGTGTAGATACGTTACGAGATCTGGGATTTATTATGGACAAAAAACTCACTTTCACTGATCACTGTGAAGGCATCGCAAAGAGAGCTGAGAGAATTGTTTGCAACATATTTAAATCCTTGTCTATAAAAACAGCACCACACTTTTTGATAGCATATAAATCATATGTTCGCCCTGTACTAGAATACGGTACCAGTCTTTAGTCCCCATTTGAACAGTAGTATACAAAAGCTTGAAGCAGTTCAAAATGGTTTCACTAGAAAACTCTGGATACGATTATATGGGTATGACTACACCACCATACCTTATGCCTCTAATCGCAACAAAATTTTCAAAATCTCCAGTCTTGAGAATCGTAGGAAACGGAATGACCTGCTCATGATTTTCAAAATGATTACTGAACTAGTAGCTCTAAAGCTTGATGAGTTTTACACGCTACAAAATTGCAACACAAGAGGTAGTCAGAGGAGAATTCATTTCTCCAAGGCCAAGAGCTCCATCCGTGCTTCCTTTTTCACCCAAAGGGCCGGCTCTTAGTTTTTAATACTCTCAAAGAAATATGCGCTCCCTAATTCATTAGCTCAGTTTAAAAGGCTCGTGGACAGGTATCTCCTAGAGTAGCTAAGTAGTTATTATGCGTAGTGTTGTAGTGTTGTTTTTCTTTTTGTTGAATGTTTTGTATTTCACTGCCTGTAATTGTATCTATTTGCACGTCTAAATAAATAAATAAATATATATATATGTAGTACCGGACGCGTATTTTGAAGAGACGCCGAAAAAGCCGCACTTTTGCGGTTTTTGCGTCTTTTTGCTATAACTCGCCCTTTTGAAAAACCAAGAGTAACCAAGTACCAAGAGTAGTGTAGGAGATCAAGCTCTATCGTTTGGAATATGCAATTCATATGAAAGATGGAAAATGGCCAAAATTGAAAACTTGCGCTCCATTGAGAAGGCCATTCGCGGACGAGTTGTCGGCCGCAAGCCGTCGAAAACCGTTGCATGCTCACAATTCCTCTAATTTGAGGTTTTTTGAGAAAATGTTGGTACCGTTCGATTCGTCTCGTCGAGACCTACACAACCATGTATACAATTTCGCCAACTCCACAGCATTTTCGCAGTGGGTGGTTAAAAATGTCTGGAGCGGACTTTTTGCTATTGGAGAAGCTTATATTCCAGGGCTTCTCGGAGCGTCTCAAGCATGGTGTAAAGTGTTTTATCATGCCAGGAATCCTCTAAGAGTGCGCCGTGCACAATGCATATAGGACCGAGCCTATCAAGCGAGGGGGGACAGCTTGTAGAGTGAGCACCGAACGGTCCAATCCCGACCAATTCCGGGAAAATTGATTTTTTGACAAGTTCCCTCAAGGACGAGAGCGCTCGCCCTTCGTCGAGCCTGCCGGACGATGACGTCATCGAAAATAGGTGATTTCGAAATTTGCTAAATGTTCTTGTCCAAACTTCGTCCTAAATCGTCTGGGGTTATTTGGGGCGCCGATTACGAATCCGCTTTTGAAAATTCTACCGATTTTGGCATGTTGCAGCTATTTGAGGTTGGTAAGGTCAGGATCACTGACCACCCTCAGTTATCGGTATGGGGGGTCTCCTGCCATAATCGGCCAAATGGATTTCGGCATCGTATTCGGCACCCTGAATAACCCCTGCCCTTAGAGGAAGTTTGAGCAAAATCGGTGTTCCTGTCAGACCACCCTCAGTTATCCAGAAGGAAATCCAAAACCTGTCGAAATCGGCGCAATTTTCAAAAAAACGGACATCAGATTCGTAATCAGCGCACAAAATAACCCCTTGATGAATTTGAACGCAGTTTGGACAAGAACATTTGGTAATTTTCGAAGTCGTCGACTTTCGATGACGTCACCGTCTGAGCAGGATCGGCGAAGAGCGCCCTCGTCCTAGAGGGAAATTGTCAAAAAATCAATTTTCTCGGAATTGGCCGACATTGGTACCGTTCGATAGAGCTTTCGAGATGAACAAAAAGGTGCCATCTGTTGTGTCAAAAACTCAAATGTAGGCGAGTAAGGGCGGAAGAATCTTCATCGCTGCCCTCCGCAGCTCTAAAAAGGCAGCTGGGACTAAGGCAGGTTAGACAGCTGGAGAGTTATGAGCACTCTATCGTAAAGTACCTTAGCTAGTTTGCTAGCCTACGCATTCGTAGGCCGCTACCTGATCGCGTGTTCCTAAGTGGTCGATCGTGTCACACAAGGTTTACCAGCATATTCGCACCGCCGTAACTTTGTCCATTCATAAGCTACATTGCTGTGTTTCAGCATTTCTATTGAGCTTTCTACTATAGTTGTGCTTTTTCGATATTTTATCGAACGAACGAATGAACGAAAAAATTCGACGTCAAAAATTTCCGATCGAATGATCGACCAAATTTATTCGATGTTGAAAATTTCCGAACGAATAAAACGTCGATGTCGAAAATTTCCGAGCGAATAAACGATCGAATTTATTCGACGTCGACAATTTTCGAATGATCGAATTGTCGAATAATTTGTTCGAATCAACGAATCCTACCATATATAAAAGAGTAATGTGTGTGTTTCCATACTACCGTCCGTCCGTCACACTGGCGTATTGGCGATACTCAACAATTGATGGCGATCGACATCGGCCCGAAGCTTCAGCCCTGGGGCAATCGAGGTCGCTGAACATGAATATGAAGTCCGTTTTTGGATTATAGATCACCATCAATTGATATGGATCAAATTATCGATTTTTGGTGGATGTCGTTCAAGCGGTCCGAAGCTTCAGCCCTGGGGGCAATCGAGGTCGCTGAACACGATTCTGAAGTTCGTTTTTAGAGTATGGATCACCACCAATCGATATGAATCAAATTATCGATTTTTTGTGGATGTTTAGTTTAACATGATAGTACCAAGATTTATTACTTCTCAATAAAAACAACAGATTTTCAGAATAATATTCACGTACACAACAACAGCTTCACGTAAAACCTAGTATCTAATATTATCTAATATCCTCAAGTAGTCTTTAGTGTTCCTTCATAAGGTTATTTGCAAATCTATGACTGAAGGTCAAACTACAAAAATGTCTGCCTTTGAAAAAATCTACAATCTATTATATGCCCAATTGACTAATAACATGGTACAAACACATAAAGCAGTATTGGAAAGAATATTTATTTTTCAATTCTGCTTCGATATTGATGCTTGACCATCTTTCATCCTAAAATCTGCCCTTCTGGATCCAGGAGAGTCACAGAAATGTATCAGAATTGAAGGAAGGAAATATTCCAGTACAGATCTAGGGTAAACCCTCCTTTTATTCCACACAATCGTAGGGATTTATCAAAGTCTTTTAAAGCGGAGACATTAAACTCAGGCACAGATCATAAAGTCGTGGAAGCTCATGGAGGCCCGTTTCAACTAGAGTGAACCCTTCAGGTTTGAAAGAGGTAGTAGGATTACAACGTGAAGTGCTAAAATGAATACTGGTGAAGGTCTAGAGCGGATCCCTCGCTCTGGACCTCCATTAATATCCTCCTAGTACTTCACGTTGCATCAATTTCGCTGTCGGAATCGTCAGACTCCAACTTGGTGTGCTCCCCAAGTTCACTTTCCGACGAGGAAATGGGTCCCACCACTTCTTGTTCGTACTCTTTCTCCTCGAAACTCGCGCACCTTCGCATTTCCGCAGCAGACCATGATTTGCACTTTCATGAGAAGCATTATGCTTTCTATGTATATAGGCACTGTCGTACCTTCAGGAAAGGTCGGGGAGGAAAGGTCTATGTATATAGGCACTGTCGTACCTTCAGGAAAGTTCGGGGAGTCTCAGAAGTCGAGGAAAGGTCGAAAAATTTTTTGTCCGAACTTCGCTCAAGGAGATATCTGGGGCGGTGATCACAAATCTGACATTCGTTTTTGAAATTTCGGCCGATTGCGGTAGGTACGTACGAGTGAGCAAGGCTGTCGAGGGCATGATCATCGATTTCGCCCAAACCTCGCCCAGGGTGGTTATCTAAGGTGCTGATAGCGGATATAACATGCGTTTTTCCTATCACGCTGGAGTAAGGTAGCTAGGGTACGGAACGCTTTAGAATATCTGGAGAAGTATCCTACTTTTCGGTGGCCATGACCATACAAGGGAAGGGTCTGAAGCGTATGTCTAAACGTTGGGAGCGACTCATGTAGGGAGAATCTCCACCCCTCAATTAGTATAAAAATGTGTTTATTTTTTGTCAAGTCGTTTAACCCAAGGAGTGGGGGTCACAATGAAATATGGCGCATCACGAGTTTAGGGGTCTTGTATGCGCGCGATGCCCATGTTGGCATGCGGCTCGGAGCGCAGTGGAAGTGGGGTTGCTTCATGCGAAGAAGGCAAGGGGATTGGTTGCGCTGCTCAATTTTTGCATTTCAACCGACTGGTTGAGATTTGGGGGATTCTGACGTCCATACCATGGGTGTGCGTTAAATTTGTTCGGTAAATTTTTAACGACCTTTTTTACCGAAAAATTTTTGCGTTAAAATCGGTAAATTCGTTAAATAAAATGCCCCTTAGCTGCAGTCGGTTTCGCTGCGTTTTAGTATGTAAAAAACCTGAACTTGTTCTTGGTTGAATTTTTTCGACTCCATCTGCATGACAATTATATGACAATGCCTTCATCTTCGAATAACAACAGTCTATTATTAACAAAATAAGCGAGAAGAACCATTATGATGCTGAACACAAACAGCAAAAAGACTTCCAAAACGGGAAATTTCTTACTATGCCTAATCCCTTTAGCTGGTAGAAAGTCGTCCGCCTTCAAGATTCAAAGTGCATCGTATCACGACTCAAGGTTTTTGAGCTTTTTTCTTCTTTTTTAAAAATTTTTCCAAATCCAAAACAAAACATGAGCTCGCTAAGTAGACTTTTGCAGCCGAACATTATTCTATACTGCCATAATTGTTTTGGAAAACAACAGAATGTTTAATGAAGAATTCAATCAGGCATCGACCACGGCGAATCCCTTCTCAGACAAATCTGTGGAGCGACCGCCGGCGAAAAGACGAGATTATGATAGCCCGCTCGACGTCCATATCCAAACGTGGGCGGAGACGGTTACCTAAAGAACCGGAGGTCCGGCGGTTCTTCATCGGTTCACAAGCAGTTCGGACTGCGGTCCACCAGAACATGAGCAGCGGTTCATAACCAAGGCGGAGGAGAAGCCATTCCTCGGGGAGGAATACAGCGGTCCACCGGTTTTGGCCGCGGACCATAACATCAGAAATTTTACCGAAACTTTACCGACCCGAGTTATGGACCGCCGGTTTGCACCGTCGTCCATAACTCAGGTCCATAACTGAAACGTGCGACACTATGGACTGCTGGTCAGCAGTGAGAGGAGGCTGTACTGGTCAACAGCTGCAACGATGGTCACTGCGCAGCACACATCGGATCCGACGCCGATGACGGATAATTCGGGTCTGTGATTTTCTACAAACCTCTGGTAAAGGGCTCAGTGGGATAACGACATTTTTCAAGTCCCGATGTTGGGGCGATTCGGCTAAGGGTAGTTTCAGCAGGCCATTTTCGAATGATCTCGATGACTGATTTTAATCGGAAAATCATATCCCATTCGGATATCCTTTAGACGATCCAAAAGTCATCGAAATCATTCGAAAATAGCCTACTGAAACTACCCCTAGCCGAATTGCCCCAAGATCGGGACTTGAAAAATGTCGTCATCCCACTGAGCCCTTTTTCAGAGGTCTGTAGAAAATCACGGACCCGAATTATCCGTCATCGGCGTCGGATCCGATGTGTGCTGTGCAGTGACCATCGTTGCAGCTGGTGACCAGCACGGCCTCCTCTCACTGCTGACCAGCGGCCCATAGCGTCACACGTTTCAGTTATGGACCCGAGTTATGGACGACGGTGAACTTTTCGTACCCTTTCAACGAAAATATGGCCTGGTGAAAGTGTTGTTTTCTGAATCATCCTGAGATCCGGACTTTTGAAATAAGTCACGGATGATGTCCCTTTCAACTTTTCGTTCCTTTCAGCGAAATTGTGACCTGGTGAAAGTGCGCTTATCTGAATCACTCTGAGATCCGGAATTGAAAAATGTCGATATCCCAATGGCCCATTTTCCAAGGGTTTGTAAAAAATCACGGTTGGTGCCCCTTTTCGTTTTTCGCACCTTTTTACTTTTTATGCTTAGAAGAGATCTTAACTAGATTGTTTTATTGGCATCACTATAGAAAAACGAACAAATCGACAGAGGTTTCACACGAATAATTGAACACGTAAAAAACCAACAACAACTGGAGCATGGCTAGAGATACAGAATGATTCTGAGGACTCCGGAGGTTGATCACCTCAGAGAATTAGAGAAAGTGGGGCAAGGAAACAATATCAAAACACCTTCACATGTAATGCAAGGACAGATCTCAAAATCATAGCATTTTCAACCGCCAAATGCGATGCAAAAACAGACCTCTAGTATGGAGAGGTCGCAACTCAACGATGTGTAGTGTGTAGACAAATTAAGTTAAGCTCTTTTGATCGAAATCTCAGTTTTTTTGATAACCTCCCCTTGTTTATATGTAAATGAGAACTGCTACCCTCTGGACAACGATGCTAAAGTAGATTGCTTAATTGAATGTGGAAGTTATAATTCACTTAATCTTTCCTCGTTGAGACATCGTTGAGATGTGGCCCTTGCAAGAAACTAAGGAGGATTGTGGTGAATAGTGTGTGTAGTGTTAAACCGCGACTTTATGGACATGGGATGCTTTCGATTTTGTCCATCATGAGCTGTTTGCGCATCCGAAAGGAGTCGTAGATGAGGAGTGCGTCGCTTTTTTGCTTGCAATAGACAGGAAATAGTTCTCACATTTGAACGTACAAGCCGTCTGGTTTAACGTGAAAGCTGCGCAGCGCAGGCCGGTACTAAATGCACATTTTTGGAGCATAAATGTGTGAAGAAATTGAAGTGGAATATGAATACCACTACTCACAATGCACACCCAATAGCTAGGGCAGCGTTCTTCGAGACGATGTGACGACGTAGGTGTTGGTTTTTCTAAGAGCTGTATCCTGTGTAAGACTGAGACTTGACTTATCAACGAATCGATCTAAAGAGCACTTTCAGTGAACCAAGTGGTAGACTGAACTAGGACTAGAATTGATACGCTTACATTGGCAGCCATCCCTGCAATGATATCAGCTTGCTGACGGACCGAGTCGCACAGAGAGCGAACGGCAATAGAATCAGAGATCGGGATGGAGCTAACCATATGCAAGTGGGCTCTCACACGGTCCATCAACTTCCGACTCCGTTCCATCATCATTAAGTGCTCGCCTGTATGAGCATTTTCTTCTTCTCCGGACCGCTGCGACTCTTCGGAACCCTTGGCATCGGCAGCGACATTATCGTTTCCCTCTACCTCCTCCCTTATTCCGATTACACATGATCTCTTAGGAGGGAAGACAACGGGGAGAGATGCTGGAAGCAATAAACGAAAAAGGGATTCATCCTATCAAGGCTCTGTTGGCAGAAAGGAAACAATTTCTACCGTTTATCTCTCTGATAGTTCTTTTTTCCCTTCGGTGTGGTCGCGGGGGATCCATTCACGTCACCACCACTGAAGTGTTGAATGTTGAGAGTATAAGAAGAAGGTATCAATCGATTAAAATAGCGACGTCACGGATGAGGGCATGGTGCAGCATCTTCTTTTAACACTAACAAATTGCCATCTTACAGCTCTTTGAAAGACACCTTAGTCCATTTTTTTATATTTCAAAAAATCACACAACAATTGTCTCCAGAATTCGACTCCCTAAGTGGATTTTGGTTAGGAAGTGGACGGCTCTGCTAACTACCAGGAGCAAAATGTGATCGTGGAGTAATGTGCACGTCGTCTTATAAGACAACGACATACACATTACTCCATGATCACACTACTTGTGGAAACAGAAAAAGGCAAACCAACCATGTCTGATGCTTCGTTTCCACTCTTCTAGGTAAGTTCACTTCCAAACTAAACCCACTTAAGAAGTTGAATTCTGGAAACAAGTGACGCTCACATAGACACGGTTTCTTTGTTCGCGTCAGCGGAGGAGAACACAGAAACCGCGTCATATGTGAGCGTTTCACAGCCATGTGCAGTCTCAGAGCGGGCACCAGCCCGCTTAATTCCCCTGTTTCTCAGAGCTTATTATCCATCCTCATTGCGAAAACGACGACGCGAAGACGACGACGCGAAAACGACGACGCGAAAACGACAAATGACTTCCTGAATGCAACACTGGTAGAGGATCTGTTGCTTTTCAGGTCAACTACTTAAAGAAAGGAGCAAGAATTGAAGGAGCTGGAGGTGGACTTTGGGTGCCTTCTATTAGACCTGGTGCAGTTGCGTCGTCTTTTTTTCCCTCACGCATGGTGATGTATAAATGTTCAACACCAGTTATACACAGGTACGAAGTGCATGAAGCAGCACTGCGCACAATACGGGCAGCGCACAAAGGCTTCAGGCTCTCACAGTTTGTTTCCTTACATGGACTAAAGACCTTGGAAAAACCATCCTGCTCAAATTTTCAAAAGAGACCAGGATGTGACGTCGGAGGTGGTTAAAATGAGAAACGAGGTCTGTGGATCCCGCAAACTAACCTAAGCGGCATCGATACACACTTTTCCTCATCTTTGCGTGTCATCTGGAAATCAGAGGTCTGCTGAAGGTTTTCTAAAACCTAACACCAACCATGTCCGCCAGCATACTAAAGGACTTCGAAGCACGTCAACTTGAAGTCGAACAGCTGGAAGTAGTGGAAGAACAAGAAGATTGGGATCCGCAAGATGAACTGATGGACGTGGAGAGGCAAGCAAGCAGTGGGCATATGACAGCGTTTTCGGGAGGAAAGGGTACGCTTTCAATTGGATTTCGGTTGTGTGCTCATAACCATGGAGGAAGAAACACAGTGATTTCAGGCCTGGGCTGCAACGGAGCATCACTGGTCACCACACTCTTTCATGCATCATGCATTTGCATCGGCACAAAAAGCATGAAACAGCACCACTGCTTCATGCACTTTGTACCTGTCTATCACTGGTGTTGAGCGTTTATACATCATTATGTTGGATAGCTTTCTCATTGTCTTATGGTTAAAAAACCGGCCAGTAATAAACAAGTCTCAAGAAAGGTACTCTCCACAGCGTACAGCTGAAAAATGTGCAGAAAACGTCAGAGAATGGTATAGACGTCAGAATCCCTCCATTCACCTAAGGTTCAGTTCGAAAGTAAAACCCACGTAGCAAGTCGAATTCTGAACCCATGTGATGTGTGATGGTCCGTCTCCACTCCTCTAGGCTCACCTCCAAAGCGAAATCCACTTAGGAAGTCGAAGTTATGACATAGGTGCAATGTGAATGAAATTCCTATAGATGACGTCGCGTCGATCGGCGTCGGAAATATAAACGGGGCTAGTTGGAAAAAAGAGAAAGTGTAAGCAGTACATGTCATCAACTTCGACTTGGCCAGTCACACACCGTGACGATCTTCCTCCTAGCTCAACAAAAATTATTTTCTAGCGACCACGAGACAACTTTGCGAAGAGGGACGGACTGCTTCTACAATGGCTACAGAACTCTTATAAATAGCACTTCACCTCTCAAGACAACACAAACCGTTACCGCTATGATACACAAGAAACAACAAACAAAATGAAACCTCGCATCATTGGAATCGACTACGGGTCTGTTCATACTTTGCTATTGGAGCAATTGGTCGGCCAGGCAAATCATACGTATCGTCTCTTGCTGCGCGATCGCTCGGAAAAATCGATAAACCATTTGCCTGGCCGACCAACTGCTCTCGTCACAAAGTATAAACAGGCACTATGCCAAGAAGATTCAGTGCCGAACCAGTACAGTCCTACAGCTGTGGTTCAAAAGTCATTGAATTTGATGAATCTATACTGTACAAACTATACAAAAAATGCTATCTTACTCGGCTCTGCTACTAGCTCAGGTCTTTGAATTTCACCCTTTCAGAATAAAACCCCTCATCAATGCCCGCGTAAAAAAAGACCTCGTGAAAAGTAAAGTAGTGAGAGAACAGCTAGAGGTGGTGTAGTTAAAACAGCATCGCCTTGTTCTAGAACGACAGCTTGTGAGTAGACGCTGTTTGCTTGAAACAACGAAGTGAGAATATGTCTTCTTATAACAGTTTTTCTTGTCCCGTTTACAAGTGATGCTTCACGCAGAAAAACTTCTTGCTATCAATCGAATAAAATATCGCGGCGAGCGAGTCGAATACACTGCGCGATCTCGCTTAGCTTAGTATTCGTTATGATTAGGACATGCCAGGTCAGTTGGACTTAATGCTTAAGTTGCGAAGGCGCAAATAGGTCGGGTGGGGGTCACCTTGTAGGACAGGGCTGCAACCGGATTTTTTTGCAGCATTGTTGTGTTCTACTCCTGCGGTGAACTGAGGTAGGCCATTCCGATGTAACTTCACATACACGTGATTCTCTCCAAGGCGTAAAACCAACGGCGCTGAGTATGGGGTAAGCCCCCTCCCCCTCCCTCCCTCCGACCCTATTTGCGCCTTAGCAGCTTCTTCTCATCGCACCCAGGTACATTCAAAAGACGACGAGCTCAGCAAACCGAAGACCTCTTTGGTTTGCTGAGCTCTTAAGAGCCTGTGCCACAAAAAAACGAAGGGGCGCCGGAGGGAAGCCCACTGTGAGCGCCGACCGCTCGGTGGAGCTCAAACAATTGAATCACGCGCACGCTGCCTCGCGCGCCGCGACGAGCGTGCGGCCGATCGATTTGGGCTCCGGCGAGCGTTGTGAACCGCCAGGCACCCGCCGGAGCTCCGCCGTTTGCCCGCCCAGGGCTTCGACCGGCGATCGACACCGGGCAGCGCCGCCTCGCGCGCCGCGACGCGCGTGCGGCCGATCGATTTGGGCGCCGGCGAGCGTTGTGAACCGCCAGCCGGTCGCGGAAAGTCCGCCTTTTGCACGCCCAGGGCACCGGTGGTCGACCCCAGCGATCCCGCGGTAGCCGCTTTCCTGAATCCAGCCGGGACTGACCCCCGCTGGAGTTCCCCCTTTGTCCAGCAAGCCCAAAAGTGGGCGGACCGCCCGGCGATCCACATTTCGCATCGATGTGCGCCGATAGCCGGCCAAAGGCTGGAGACACGCCCCCGCCGGAGTTCTCCCGTTTGTCTGACAAATCGAAAAGTGGGCGGATCGGCCGGCTGTCGCTCCACAGATTTGTCTGAGTTGGTACCGGCCGTCTTGTAGGTATTTACGAAGTGATGTTATCTTTCCTAATTTTTCCAAGTAGAGTTCGCCACTGTCTTTCACTCATTTATAATTTCTCAGCAATTGACCACTCAGATCTTCATCTTGAAGAACCCGGTTCCAAGCTGTACAGCACATTTTACTTATTTATTTATTTATTTATTATAATTGCAGATGGCAAACATAAAAACAACGCTCAATACTACAAAGCCAAAACAAACACAACATACAATACAAAATATACCCAAGTTGGTAATCGGTATCACTTGCTTGAGGTTCGAATGTGCTTTGAGCTTTCGATTTCTTCCCATTTTTGTAGAGCACATTTTGGATTGATGACCTGTTTTATAGTAAATTCGCAAGTTAGACGAAAAAACCCATAGACATAAAGAAAATACTTGCTAAAGCAGGACCTGCACCTTCAAAGATATGCCTTTCCCGTAAATCTTCAATGAAAATCTTTATGCAATGGACTGCAAGTAAAGTAGCAGTTTTTATACTAACCTGTATAATAAATGACAGAGATTGTTCATCGACTGCATATCTTTTTATGTAATTCTAGTGCTGACAGAGTTATCGCGCTCCGAACACGCCCGCGCGTGCAATTTAGCACAACAACGGTCTATGTTCTCCGTGCTCTTACTCGTCCAGATAACAGTTCTCGCCACTCGTAGTAACATCTTTCAATTCAGCACGAAAAGCTCTATGAAACGGTATCAACTCGACCAATCTTTTCGATGACGTCTGGCGCAGGCTAGAGTAGAGGGGGCCGTCTTCGATGAAAAGCTGTCAAAAAATCGATGTTTTCAAAATTGATCGAAATTGATACCGTTCGATAGGGCTTTTCGAGCTGAACAGAAAGGTACCCTGAAAGGGAAGAAGCTTCACCGCTGTCCTCCGCCGCCCTAAAATGGCAGGTGGGGCTAAGGCAGTTTAGGTAGCTGGAGAGTTTGGAGCAGATCGTCGTAAAGTGCCTTTGGTGCTTTGCTCATCCGCGAGTTTGCTGTTAGCTCGCCTCGTGTACCCGCAGCGGTCGACCGAAATCTGAAAAAATCGTGCCACACATGCCCAACCTGCGTTTTCGCATCGCCGTAACCTTGCAAATTCGTAAGATAATTCTTTGTAGCTTTACTAGATCATATTACCTCCTACGGAATCCACACGTTACAGCCAGAAAGATTGCAAGCTGACAGAGTTATCGCGCTCCGAACACGCTCGCGCGTGCAATTTGCGAGCTGTCGCGCCCAGTCGATTGATAGGTTAAATCCTATATAAATTGAGCACAGCGCACTCCACGTTCCGCGTTCCGTCTCGCCGGAACAGAGTACAGCAAATTCTAAGCAGAGCGGCTGAGAATTTCTCATAAAACTCCCCAAATGCTCACTTTACAAACTGTCCCCCTCGATAGGCTCGGTCCTATATGCATTGTCCGATGAGCGAGCGAATCTTGCCATCGTAGAGGAGGACTACCGAGTGGTCGTTTCTTGCAGAGTGGCTTCCAATGCACAGTGGCGGTATTCCAACGTCCGTCCTTTCGTCTCATCAAATGTCCAGCGAAATGATGTTTCGATTCATCGATATGAAGAATGACGTCCCGGACCGTGGACATTGCTCGGATCTGTTCATTGTGTAATCCGCAGAGTCGCTGCTGGTGTAGAGAGATGCCGACCATCTTCCTTTCCAATGCCGTTTTCTTCGTAATCGATCATCTGCTGCTTTTCTTATGACCCATGTTTCGCAAGCGTAACATAGCGCAGGAAGAACTGTGGGGTTGAAGATATTAGCTCTCAGTTCACAGTTATTGCAGCTTTCGCCCACGCCTCTCACAGAATTGTACCCATGCTACCCATGCCGCTCTTTTCTTTCGTGACATTTCCGGTCTGAGGTGGTTCATCAAGTTCAACGGTCGCCCGAGGTAGACGTAATCTTCGACATTTCTGATAAAACTCCTTAAACGCTAACTCTAGAAGCTGTCGCGCCCACTCGATTGATAGGTTCGATTCTAAATGCATTGTTCACGGCGCACATCAGATGCAAGCTGGACAGTCTTAGAGCAATTCCTGTGTAGGAAGGCTAGGAATTTCTGATAAAACTCCTTAAACGCTCACTCTAGAAGCTGTCGCGCCCACTCGATTGATAGGTTCGATTCTAAATGCATTGTTCACGGCGCACTCCAGAAGCTGGACAGTCCTAGAGCAATTTCTATGTAGGAAGGCTAGGAGTTTCCTTTAGAACTCCCCATACGCTCACTTTACAAGCTGTTGCTCGCTCTATAGGCTGTCGCGCCCACTCGATTGATTCTGTCGGGCCTATACGCATTGTTCGCAGCACAGCATGCCGGCAGTTAGCTCCAAACAGTAGGCCATGCTCGTCCAAGCGCAGGGGTAGGCTTCTCCCATCAGCCTAACGTCCGGAAGTTGAGTACACCGCATCCTAACGCAACTTGCCTCACCAGGATACTATCTCAACGGTAGGTCGGAACGGCGCAAGTGTTGTATATGGGCAGAACCGCCTCTCCCTGGGAAGTAACAAACTGCAGGTATCTCGACCCCAATACAACTATGCGCAGAGTTAGGGGTGACGGAAGTCGCCTGTTGGCGCTCTGTTGATTCACGTGCACCACAGTTCACGGGCGCACGCGGGATGAGGGTGTAACAAACCTAGCGGTCCGGTTTGTCAACTGCAGAAGAAGCTCCTAAAGAGCTGGACCCGTAGTGGGTAAGAAGCACATAAAGCTTGAAGGAAGAGGATTTATCTTACATAAATTTACACCTTACAGCATCGTACAAAATCATACATATATAGACAAGAGGGAAGAATGGACGAGGGGCCTTAATGCCTAGGTAGGGGAAGCGAGGCCAGCTCGGTCAAGGAGGCAGCCGGGCGACGAGGGGAGGGGCCGCGCTAGTAGTTACTCGGACCTCTCCTTTTATAGGGACTACCCCTAGGAGAGTACGGTGGCCTCTGTGAATGGCCGCGGGGTGCTGTTGAGCTCGGCGAGTGAAGAGAGGGAGCAGACTCCCCGAAGAAGCGCGGCTCGGTGTTGTGTTCTGCACCGCTACATCCTACCCCATTCGAAAGTCGCTGTCCCCAGGGACTAAAATGCGATGGATCCATGGGATATCGTGAACGGGGAACGACGGTGCAGAGCACTTCGTGGTGGTCAGTGCCTCCGCACTTTGTGCACGGCCACCTACAGTGACACATTTCTAGCGAGTGGAACCCGATGCAGCGGGTGCAGCGGTCGAGTCTGTTGAGGATTTGGGCCTTAACGCAGTACGGCATTTCGGTGCGGCATAGGGCCGTACCATGTGGTCCTTGACAGAGAGCGCAAGGTGAGTCGGACAAAGGGTAGACACTACGAGTATGTCTTGAACATTTGGCACAGAAGGTGCCAGGTACAGCGTAGACTTTATACTTCATAGGTTGCTCCTTATTTGAATTAGGCAGAGATCTCTTGGTCGTTGGCCGGGGAGCGATCGGCGAAGGAGGAGAAGGGGTAGGCGGCTTGACGGGGCGTCGGGCCGCCATAGTCGCCAGCTGGAATGTTTCCTTCGGCCGTGGTGAAGTCTTCACCGAAGTGGCGTCGTCCTCTTCGTCAGAAGAGGCCCAATGCGTGAGTGGGTTCGGCGACGCTGCCGATCGCGATGAAGGGTTGCTGCGCGGTGGTCGACTGAAGCGCATCGACCCCATTGCTTTAGTGTCGTGACTTGCTGAAATGAACAGTATCCGCTAATTTCTACTGGAGCTACTGAAGGTGAGCGTGCTGCTGTCGAAATGGTACTTAAGAGGCTGTATAAAGTGCTGTCGGCACTGTGCCGAAGAACTAAGGTGCGTCATACTATTACGTTAGTAGGTGTAGGTAGGTTTACTTATTACCACGATACAGTCGAAGATGGTAACGTCGTGACGGAAATAATTATACATGCGACTATGTTGTTAGGATCGTGTGAAGATATCTCATCATTCTATAATATTTCCGTTACTTAGATATCGTCGTTTCCTACTAAGAGAATAATTACATAAAGATGCATGAAGTGTTAGTGGTATGTGGCCTACTAATGAAACGTTCTTACGTTGGATGTCGATACTGCTCCGGCAAGGTAGTATTGGTTTCCCACTACGATCGTGGTAACGTGGTGGGACTTTTTGCTCCGTGCCATCGTCCACTTCAGTTCTGAGACATGTCATCATGCCACGCAGCAGAACAGTACGAGTGGGTCGTTCCATCAGCTGGGAGGGTCCACCAATACTTGAGCATAAATCAAATATTGGCATGCTTGTGCGTGGTGTAGGATTGGGCACTGGAGATGTTCCGTTTGGCATCTTAAATAATATCGATACACTAGTAGTTAAGAGCGAGGTTCGCGATTCTTTTATTGCCGCATAGGCTTTATATCTTCACTCAAAAGTTAGAGGTGATGTTGACAAAAGAAATGTCCAAATAGTCATATGTGCTCTGATGCTCGTAAGAGGTGCACACAGCTATCTATCTATGAAGATAGTTATTGTCATATGTAATAATACTGGCGAATGGGTACAATTTATCTGGGGGAAAGATACTATGCTGCATGAAGTGAGTTGGAATGGCAGAATTTATGGTGCAGAATATACAACTGGCTGTTGCTTTACGAAGCTGTTTAGCGAACTCATTCAGGTTTACAGCTTTTTCAGTCAGTTTGGTGGGTGTATATACATAGTTTAGCAGTACTCGAATGTGGCATTTCCTATTGGTTAAATGATGACATGCTACTGAAACACACAGCTAGTTTGTAGAATTATAAACTTTGGCGCGGTTCATATGAACCGTACGTTGTCGACGGCCATCAACGATGGTGATATTGGGTCGCTGAATGTCGATAACCGTGAAAGGGCCTTCAAATTTAGGTGAAATCTTGGAACCTACTTCTTTCCTTATCAAAACTTGTTGGCCTATGTTAAAATCAGCCGGTCTCGACCGTTTACGTAAATCATAGTTGCGTTTTTGAACGGATTGGGCTGTTGTGATATTTTCATTAACTTTGCTCCATATTCCTTTCAGAATGGGAACAAGGTGACCTACGTAATCCTCTTCACTGGCAAACTTCCTCGTAGGGAGTTGAAGAACCGCACGGAATATATTGAAGGGTTCGAAACCGTGGATGATGGAGTGAGGGGAATACTGTGTGGTAGAATTATTTGTGGAATTGTAAGCGTGGGTAGCTAGGAAAATAACGTCATCCCACTGATCATTCTTCTGAGCCGTAGCCATAGTTACGAGTTCTTCTATAGTGCGATTCGCGCGTTCTACCTGACCATTACTTTCGTGATGGTACGGTGTGCTTGTTTTATGCACGACGTGGATACTTTTAAGTGTCTCTTGAAAGGTATCACTTAAGAAATTTGTGCCTTGGTCCGTAACAAGCAGTCGAGGTGGTCCAAATCGGGCAACGAACCGACTCATAAAAGTCGTCGTCGTAGTAATCGCTTTTTGATCTGGTATAGGTTCGGCAACTATGAACTTAGAAAAAGCGTCTACAAAGACGATGATATATTTATTTCCATTCAATGACAATGGTAAAGGACCAATTACATCGCAGTGGACTCGTTCCCATGGTCTGGTGGGAATGTCGTAATTCTGTAGGGGCTCGACAGTTCTGTAGGCCTTAGGGTCCTTTCGAAACTGGCATTCTTTGCAATTGATAATATAATTCCTAATATCCTGAGACATTTTATTCCAAACTGCAATGGTGGAAATTATCCCTTGGGTTTTAGTAATACCTAGATGAGCTGCGCCCATCTGAGAACAATGAACTTTGGAGATTAGCTCCTCTTTTACTTTAGAATTATCGGGAAGCACTAAGATGGGATCTAGATTTAGCTTCGACGGAACTCGATAGAGGACGTCGTTGAGATTTACATAGTCTAGCATATGAGGGTAATCTGCGTAGCTAAATTCTGGATCTATTAACAAACTCTTATACTCGACTATCCAAGGGCACTGGTTTTGTTCTTCACGAACTTTTGCTATATCTATGTCTTTCTTAATTGTGCAATCTACAGAGATAGAGTTAACCGCAGGTGGATAGCGAGACAAAGCGTCACAAACGTTATTTTTATAACCAGGGCGATAAACAATTGTGATGTCAAATTCTTGAAGGACGATTTGATATTTGGCTAATCGACCAGTTAAGTCTCTTCGATGAAGTAGTGCTTTCAAGGGTGAATGATCCGTGACTACAGTTGTTTTCGCACCGTCGATATATGGTCGAAATTTTTGTACGGCGAATACTAGACCCAAAGCCTCAAGTTCTATAGCCGGATACCGAGCTTCATGTTTGTTCAGCGTCCTGCTAGCGTAAGCAATAACTCTAAGCATGTTGTTTTGTTCTTGCTTCAGAACTCCGGCTATTCCTTTTGCTGAACTGTCAGTTTCGATTAGGAACGGATGTCCTAGACGAGGAGCAACTAGGATAGGGGCGGTTGTCAAAGCTAGTTTAAGCTTCTGCATGGCTTGTTCACATTCTGGAGTCCAGTTGAAAAATGTTTCCTTTTTCAGAAGATTGGAAAGTGGGGCCGCAATTTGAGCAAAATTGTAGACGAATCTACGAAAAAACGAGCACATTCCTAGGAAGGCTTTTACTTCGGTGATGTTTTTAGGGGTTGGATAGTGGTCTATTGCTTCCGTTTTTTCGGGGTTTGGTCGGATCCCATCCTTGCTTAGGACGTATCCTAGAAAACCTATATCCTTACGTGCGAAGTTGCATTTAGATGCCTTCAGCTTCATGCCTATCTGTTCTATTTTCCCTAGAACTTCGTCTACGTCGTGCAAATGTTCTTCAGGGGTTTCTGAGGTAATGATTAGATCATCGATGTAAATGAAGACTTGGGCTCGAAGTTGTTTCTTAAAGTCGTCCATTACTCTTTGGAAAGTGGCAGGTGCTCCTTTAAGTCCCATGGGCATGCGGATGTATTCAAATGAACCTAAGAAGCATGCGAAGGCCGTTCTCTCACAGTGTGCTTCTTCGAGTGGTATTTGGTGAAACCCTTGTTGGAAATCTAGTGAAGAGTAAAGACATTTATTAGCACAAAGATCAATTATGTCCTGTATATTAGGTAGGATCGAGTGCTGGGGCTTGGTAATAGAGTTCAAGCCTCTAAAGTCGATTGTGAAACGCCAGCTGTTGGCATCTCGTTTCTTAACTAGAACAATTGGTGCACCGAAGGGTGATGTTGATTCACGTATAATACCATCATTCAACATTTGTATGATCTGGCGTTCGATTTCTTGGCGTTTTTCTAGCGGTACCCTATATATTTTCCTAGTAGGGATAACAGCATTGTCGATAAGGTCGATGCGATGGCGTATCGGACCGTTATAATAGCCTAGGTGCCCGTCAGCTCCTACAAATGCATTGCTGTGCAGTCTGAGAACGGCTTTAAGTTCCTCTTTTTGCTTCTCAGTTAAGTCTGCTTTGCTTAAATCTACTTCGCTGGTAACGTCATACGGGGCACAGCTCTGCGAAGGAAATGAAGGCATTCTGGCTTCCCAGTCAGCTTCGGATGGTATGTATAAGCCGGTGGGGGTGGCATCTACAGCTGAAATCTGTTCCTGGAATGATAAAATGGGGGTGGCATTAGCTATGTTCATATTTTTGTAGAACGTTATGTCGCTTGCAGATGGATTCAGGACCATTACTGGGCATTGACCATTCTCGGGAGAAGTGAGGCAGCGGCCTATTACATATAGTGAGTTAGAGGACCTGTGGTTGTCCTCTAATAAGAAAGAATCAGCTCCCATGGGTAATGGGCCATCAATATACGCTGCTATAAAATTCTTACTCCGCTTTGGTAGTATGACGGAGTATAAGACTCTGACGTTGTAATGTTGTCGAAGTGGGACTGATACGCTATTAAGCTGTATTGTTTTATGGACCTGGGATCCTATGATCACAGAGTTGTTGAAGAGATCCAGGGTGACTTGAGAACCGATCGCGTTCAAACTATGAATAAAGTCGGAGCCCAACAATACAGGTGCGGGGCATTCACTGTCGGCCGAAATGTGAAATCGATGATTAATCGAATGAGAGCCAGCGTGAACAGGCAAGGTCACGGTTCCTAATAGATTCACCTGACTGCCGTTGGCTGCTCTTGCGGGAGTGCAGCTGGAGGATAGTGCCTGTTGTGTGGCGTTTAGAGTGTTAAGGGACTTGCTTCTCATGTAGGAAATTGAAGCGCCACTATCGAAAAGTGCGACTATTGGAACACCATTTATAAGTACTTCAATATAAGGCAATGAGCAGCTATCTTTATTCAGTGAGTAGAGTAATGCGTAAACTCGAGGCACAAAGAGTCTTGTGTCAGGGGCACTAGGATCTACCAAAATTGAGTTGATCTTAGGTTTCCGACGGCTTTTGGAGGTTTGTGGAGCGAATGAATGAGCTAGGTCTACTAGGGCGCTTGCAGCTGTCGTGCTTGCTCTTCGTATTAGACAGAATTTCATGTAATAAATACAGAAAACAACTAAAAGTACGATTATTACTGCCGGTATTGTTATCCACATTACTACTGAAATTATGGACCAGCGGATACTTTCTACGCCTTCGAATAACTTATTTGTAGTTGAGTCATAGACGGACCTAGCAGAGTCAGTGATTGATGTCCCCATGTCTTGGATGTGGCTTAGCGTATTTTCTAAAATTCCTCTTTTGCGAAGACGGTTTTCCAATTCTTTATATTCTTGTTGAAGAAATTTCAATTGATACTGAGTAGAGTGTGCAAAGCCTTCTGTTATTTGGTGGTATAAGAAAGGGGTGTTAAAGATGAAAGGCTTGGCGTTATTGTCTTCCAAGATATTTAGTGGAAGAAGTTGTTGTTTAAAGCCAGGAACTTCATGCTGCATATATGGACATGGAACTTCTGCAGAGTAAGGAACGAGATCGATAGAGTTCGGAAGAGAGAACCAAAATCGTTCCTTTATTTGGATCGGAAGTAACTCAAAACAAGTTCCGTTCACAGCATGGTTAGGGAAGATTTGAGTTGCATTGATAGATCTACATTGGGTCACTAAGAGTGCTCCACTCGCAGCGGTGGCTGATACATCAGGTCGATCAAGTAGCAACCGGGCTGTCCACGTTGGATCGATTACGCTTATAGAGTGGATCTTCTTCGTATTCAAGTATTGCCTAATGCATACGTTGTTAAAGGTGTGTCTTATAGGAATATTGAAAACGAAGATAGCACGTGTGCGTCCCGATGGTTCTTGTGGTACTATAGTTGGAACTAATTGGTGAGGAGTCCTAGCGCTATGAGTGTGGAGAGGTTGTAAAGCTTGTGATGCATCGAAATCTATCTTATCGTGGAAAGAGGGAAAAATTACGGGATCTTTGGTAGTGCCATGTTGACCAAATATGGGACGATATTCTGGAGGGTATTGAGTGACCAAAGTGGAAGGTGTTGTTGTAGGAGCCTTTAAATGTGAATGTGTGGATATCCACGGATTTTGAATACTCCGGTATACTGGAGTAGTTGCTATATAGAGAGGACGTGTATACGCCGGAAGGCTAGTTTCTGATGGAGCGTGATAGACAGGTCTAACATATTGTGGGGTGCTAGGAGCAAGAAATGGAGTGACAGTCGTTAATGCAGGAGCAGTTGTGGGCCTTGCTGCTGCTGCATGGATGAGTAAAACCAGATCTTTGGGGTCGAAGTATGGAACGTCTAGTCCCCGTTACTGAAGTCCGACATTCGAGAGCTGAAGATGTAACTGGCCGAATTCTTTGCTCAAATAATCATCGAATATGTCCGTGACTCCTTCGATTAAGTCTCTACGTATGGTAGATTCTGCGTAATTTAAGGGTCTTTTCGACTGGACGAATTGGAGGCGTGTTAGTTGGCGGAACCGGTATTCAGCGTATCTTATTGTCCTTAAGGTGCTTACTTTAGGGTCTTCCTTCCCATAGTATTTACTACGATTGAAATCATCGTTGGTGACGTTCCATCTTAGGATTTCATTTAAAAGATCTGTGCGCTTGATTGGGCGGGTTCCAAAAGGAGGCAGATCTGCTAGGGAAGATTTTAAAAATAGAGAGTGGATCAAGGGGGGAAATTGCATAGGAACTCTTTCGTAGCGTGACTGTTTATTTTGTGAGTCTTTTATGTAGCGGGTTTTTCGTTTAGCTCTGCGAAGTGATGAATTTTCTATCATGTAATCTTGTAACATGATGTTAGATGGTATGCTTGGGAACGCAAGGATATGGGCTGACGTGGTGAGATAGGCTTGCGCTACCCTGCAGTTTTTTAGTAGCTTGGATTGCCGGCGAATATCGTCGCTAAATTGAAAGGTTAGCTCATGGCTATCAATTGCTACAAAGCGCATGGTAACCAGAGCATCGTATGTGCCTATCAGTTTGAATTGGCATGTGGGGGGATCTGGTATTGGTTCCCAAATTAACATTCCTTCCGAAGTGGCACAAGATCCGGTCGAAAGAGTACAGTTTGTTACAGCTCCCAATGAGCTAGATACGATGATACCGTCCAAGGAGGCAACTTCACCTTCTTCTATGGAATAAATGCTTCTCATGTAAAAAGTTTTACCCCAAAGAGGAAGAGACGTGTTCATGTCATCTATTTCCGAAGTCATGTACAACCCAGGTGAGGTCTCAGTGAGAGGATGCGTATATATGGTCTTACTTTCCTGCGCTTGCTTACATTCGCTGCTCGGAATGCCGATACGTTGTCGGCCTATTATTGTGCGCGTGGTGCGAATGTAGAGGAAGTTGTGAGCCTCTATTTTGATAAGATCCCGGTAGCAATTGTGTGCCATCATACGTAAGGGGTTATTCCGCTGTACGTAGAGTTGGACAACGGTCTTGAGCATAGGCTCCTCCATTGTAGCGGAGCATTTAATCAGAGGCGGTAAAAGTAGAGTATTAGAAAAAGGTGTAGTGCCACACAGCTGATACTGACCGTCTGCTACCGGCATGAATGAGACGAAAGCTAATGTCAAGATACAAAAGAACGCTGGGTTCGGCATGACAGCCGGGAATCTGGTATTAGGCTGGTAGCCAGGTTGCTGATACGGCTGGTTTGCCAGCTGAGACGGCTGCGGATGGTAAGATGCAACCGGTCAGCATAATTTGGTCGGAAAGCTGGCGTGAAATACCGTCTTGGATTCCAGTTGTTTGGGAATCGATTTTGTAGTGAGCCTCTGGGACGAAAATTCCATTGACGATTATTGCGAAAAGTGTTTGGGTTACTCTGCCTTCGAGGCTGGTTAGGAGGTCTAGTATTGCGGAACTGGCCGCGAAAAGGATGCAACTGTTGTCTAGTGGGTGGTGTCCTTAGGCTATTGACTTGCCTTTGGAGTGTCTCCACTTTGTCGCTAATGACGAGGGAGTTAAGGCTATCGGCGATCTTGTAATCCTCCCTACGCTCTTGTTCCAAAATACGGGACTCTTTTTCTGCATTAGCCACTACGGACTCAAAGTCGTCTGTATCCGGAAGACGGCGGATTGCTCTGCGAATTTCCGGTCTCAATCCTTTTATGAAGAAGTCGATAGCTAGCTTCCTAGGGAT
Source organism: Heligmosomoides polygyrus polygyrus (assembly GCA_947396885.1). NCBI lineage: Eukaryota > Metazoa > Nematoda > Chromadorea > Rhabditida > Heligmosomidae > Heligmosomoides > Heligmosomoides polygyrus. Next base: position 59,030,838 of record OX377204.1, on the reverse strand, counting down.
GTTTTTGTCTTCTCCCTGGAAAGCTACTTTAGTTTTGGCGAGGATTTTTCTCGCGAATTCTCCTATACTTTCTTTGCCTTGTTTTAGGTTATGGAGCTCGTCTCTAATGTTACTGAGGAGCGCCTGAGTCTTGAATTTTCTCGCGAGAGCCATAGTCATTGACTTCCAGTCGACTTTGTCGTCGGCGTTTAGAGTGCCGTACTTCAGTCTGGCTCCACCGGTTAGGAATAGGGGCATCAAAGACTTGGCGTGCTCAATTGGGATTCGCAAACGGTCTATTAGTTCGGTATAGTCATCGAGAAATTCCTCGAATGTGATATCATCGTCGCCGGAAAATTTTCCTACGCGGCTATCTAGGAGCTTACACGAGGTGTATAACGCTGGATCAGCGGCGACAGGAGGCTTAGTTTCCATTTTTGGGGTCGAGTGACAGACAGCTGTCAATTGACTCTTTTCAAGGTCGTGTGCTAGTTTATCTAGCACTAGGTCCTCTTTGGAGGGAGTCTCAAACTCAAACGGGTTGAGTCGATCCTCTCCAATTAGTTGAGAGTGTACCGGAGACTCCTGTGCTGTAAGGGTTTGATCTTCGTCACTTTCACTAGATATTTGCTTCGAATTACTTCGTAAATTATATCGGTGTCCTCGCTGGGAGGTGTTAGACGTTTTGGGTGTTCTATGGGTTTGCCTAGGCAGCTTGGAAGCTTGGTTATGCTATTACTAGAGTTTTAAGTCTATGCTTAATTTAATGACTTATTCTGACGAATATAAGAATTGGCAAGCAAGGAAGAATAAGAAGATGAGGATCTGACCGTGGCGGAATATACAGTTGATGCGAATATAGTTGTCCTCTCCTATCGTTCACCCGCTTCTGGGCTACCGGCCGACGATGGAGAAAGGTGTTTTTAAAGAAAAAGTGACTTTGTCAAAATTGACAAGGCCACAAAAGGAAGTTATAGAAAAGTGGAAGGAACTTGGGGAAGGGCAACGGCAGTATGCGCGTTGCTGGAGATGGACGAGGGGCGCTGTGGTAAGGCTGAGAGACGAGTTGAGAGGTCGAGGGTGATGGGGTTTGTGGACAACTGGTCCACAGCCGACGAGAAGATCGACTATGTTGCTAGCTTGGGGAGGGTCCTTATATAGAGGAATGGGCGGAGCTACACGGGGCCGCAGGCAGTATTCTGGGGTGTGAATGATGGGCGCGATACAGTAGGCCTGGTCCCGCGGCCTGGGAATGGCTCCCCTTAGGATTACCATAAGCTCCCCTTGTGTATAAGGGAGGAAAGATTAATGGGTAGGCTTGAAACTGCATAATTTTGGTTGGCAAATGGTAAATGGCTCCCCTGGGCTTACAAAGGGATAGCAGATGTTTGGTTGTCAAGTGATAGATGAGTCCGCCGGGTTTACGCTGTCGGGTACCCCGCGGTGAACTTCAAGGCGAAATAGATGCATGTGTGGAGCCGCACGCGCATATGATTAATTAGTATGCGTGCGCTGAAGTGGAACTACCGTAGTTCGAATCATTGTGAAATAGAAGAGATACTCGAATAGACTTCGCATGTCAACTGGTTAATTACTCCAGTTACAGCAGGCTACCGTGGAGTTATCTCCTCGATAGTCCAAGGTGTTTAGTATTTTTCGGTATTGGTAGACTGAATATGTAACATTCATAATGGTCTCGGTTTCTAAGATTCATATTTATATCAGCTATAGAGCATGGGATTTTTACTAGAATTTTTTTTGTTTACGCCTTCACTCTGTTAAGTTTCCGCTTTTTGAATTAATTTGGCTTGTTTTGCGCTTATCAGACACCTCAAAATATTATAGGAATAACATTAAGTACACGAGGTAAGGTGCGACCTGGCCAGGATTTTGATGCTCAGAATTCTGTGGGAATTAATTCTGGACGGCCTCGTGTTTGAGTGAGCATCGTATATATCTGCGCCTCTACTTTCTATATTAGAAAGGAGTAATGATTTTATAAATGAAGTCATAGAAAGAATTACTGCGGATTCCGTTAGGCGAGTGAGCGTAGATCTGTCGTATTGCGTGGGAAAGACGAGTGGAGTCTGTCGATTGGAAGTGTGGATACGGTTGACCGAGCTGGGAGGTATGGTGACGGGAATGGGAATGAGGAATAGTATTGGTGTTGATTAGTGAAAGTATTAAATGCTTGAGGCTTAGTTTTGATCTACAAATTTAGTGTAAATTTAGTTGGTTAGGGAGTTTCCATGGAATAGACCTAGAGAGCAGATTCGGAGCCGGGACCTCCATGTAACAAACCTAGCGGTCCGGTTTGTCAACTGCAGAAGAAGCTCCTAAAGAGCTGGACCCGTAGTGGGTAAGAAGCACATAAAGCTTGAAGGAAGAGGATTTATCTTACATAAATTTACACCTTACAGCATCGTACAAAATCATACATATATAGACAAGAGGGAAGAATGGACGAGGGGCCTTAATGCCTAGGTAGGGGAAGCGAGGCCAGCTCGGTCAAGGAGGCAGCCGGGCGACGAGGGGAGGGGCCGCGCTAGTAGTTACTCGGACCTCTCCTTTTATAGGGACTACCCCTAGGAGAGTACGGTGGCCTCTGTGAATGGCCGCGGGGTGCTGTTGAGCTCGGCGAGTGAAGAGAGGGAGCAGACTCCCCGAAGAAGCGCGGCTCGGTGTTGTGTTCTGCACCGCTACAAGGGCTCGTACCGCGAACCAGCGCAGTGTGCAGGTGGAGTAGTAGGGAAGCGCTCGGGCTCGTGAGCAAGGGTGCGGGGGTTTGGATCCCGCAGACTGCGTTCGTTTTGCACTTCTGCAAAATCCATGTTTATCATTTAGGTAATCCACCTAAGGGAATTATAGTGTGTTATAGAGCATGTTTACATATAACATATGCTTCAAACTACAGATTAGCTAAAATGTTCACTTCTGTGTGTCACTTATTTTAAGCCTATTTTGTGTGAAGCTATAGTTATGTAACGATAGATATTTTGTGGCAGTAGTTGAAAGTTCCGACTCCTCCGACAAGACTTCGGTCAAAAAAAAAATTACGCTGAAACTTTGTCTTGGGGGTTATTTCGGGTGCTGATCACGAATCTGACATCCGTTTTTCACGATTCTGCCTCTACCCGCCGTCACCGGCAGAAACTTTATCCTGTATCTATATTATCCAGCCGAATCTTGAAAAACGGACGTCAGATACGTGATCAGCACCCCAAATAACCCCCCCCCCTCCCCTAGACAAAGTTTCAGCGAAATCGGTGACCCTACGTGGACCACCCTTGTTAACGGTATGAGTGGTATGTTATTTGTAAACATGCTCTATAACACACTGTAATACCCCTAGGTGGATTACCTATATGATAAACATGGATTTTGCAGAAGTGCAAAACGAACGCAGTCTGCGGGATCCAAACCCCCGACCCCTCGTTCACGAGCCCGAGCTCTTACCTACTACGCCACCTGTGCACTATGCTTAGACGCGTAGTGCCAGCCCTCATCCCGCGTGCGCCCGTCAGCTGTGGACCACGTGAATCAACAGAGCGCCAACAGGCGACTTCCGTCACCCCTAACTCTGCGCATAGTTGTATTGGGGTCGAGATACCTGCAGTTTGTTACTTCCCAGGGAGAGGCGGTTCTGCCCATATACAACACTTGCGCCGTTCCGACCTACCGTTGAGATAGTATCCTGGTCAGACGCGAAGCGTGGCGAGCGGAAAGCGGCGCTCTCCGGCGCCCTTTGGTGCCGCTTGTGCTTGTTGGACGCAGCGACATGTCCGGTACTTACTTCACATTGCATTACCTAGCGGGAAAGGCGCTGCGCCAAGGCGCTGAACATCTTATGACTACAAGCCTGCAGAATTTCAACAGTGATTCGATCGGCGCCTGGGGATTCACCTTTGGACATCGTCTCAATCGCATGACGCACTTCAGATGGCAGGAACGTTGAAACGTTGTGGAAATAAATAAATATATAATTATTTATTTAGTTATTTATTCCCGTATTCTAAATAGTACAAATGCTCAGTCACGCACATGCGCGCCATGGTTCGCCTTTGGAAAACCTCTAGGGGTTTGTCGGTGGCCAACCACTGTCCTGAATGTTTCCTGTTCTCATACAGAATACACTTTTCATGACAAGTGATGATTCGATCCAACAACGGGTAATTTTTGTTACTTAAAAGTAGAGAAGAACAAATCTCGAAGCGAGACAAATTTTGCCGCTCACTCAACTCGTGGGCACCCACTTCTCGAGCTTTTTCACCTTTCCAAGGCGTTTCGAAGCATCCGCAACACCAGTTTTACTGGCATCTAGCTCTCCCGCAATCCCGCGAACTATTAGGGATGGTTCAGCTTCCACCAATTCCTTCAACTCGTCGTTCAGGAGTGCTCTAGGTCGACCGCTAGGAGGATCACCTTCGAGGCTGAAATCTCCTGGCCGGAAATTACCTGAACCACTGGCGCACAGTGCTTTGTCCAACACTATCAAGCCCCTTCACTTGTTTGATTTGTCGTGCTGTCTCGGCTACGGATTGCCCCAGTTTGAAGTTAAATTAAAATAACCTTCGGAATTGCTCCTTCGACATACTTTAACAACCCCTTCAAGTACAGAAATATAAAACAACGTTGAAACATAAATTATTTAGTCAGATAAAGCGAAAAATTCTGCACAGAAAGTAGCATCAATGCGTAATGCAAGTTGAATTACTTAATAATAGACGATTGAAAAATGGTAAGGCAAAACGCTGAGAACTTACCCCAAACAACCTTATATATGCAATTTGATTTAACTCGCTTGTTTAAAAAATAATTTGATTTCTATTTTCAGATGTCCAAACGCGGTTTCCGTCAAATTTTCCGACTTTGGCTGATGTAAGGGAACTCATTTTTGGTTCAGCTACTATGCCTGTTATCACAAAATATCCATTTGTCATCGCGTTGGGCAAAACATGGCCGACGGTATCTCAAAACGACGATTTTCCTGAGTTTCGGTCAATTTAGCTTCTTGTTCTTCCCAGTTTGCTTCAAATGGCGAACAACTCTAGTGTGGTCGCCGTTGAAGTCCTCCGCAATATCTCGAGTGTTTTTACTCGGATCAGCTTCGACTGACGCCTTCTATGGATTATTATCAACGGCCGCCGTGTGGTTCCTCTTCGAGGCTGGTGTTGGCGGCAAGAAACATTTAGTACCATTTCGTACTGTGCATTCGGTGATACTTCCCTGTCCCATACTTCGTTTATATTTTTAGCGGTGTGACCGGAAGTCCGGCCTAGTTTCAACTTGCAGAAGTAAATTTGACGAAAATCGGTTTGCTGGATGAACAAACCGATTTTCATCCTATTATATAAAGTCTGAAAATAAAAACCAAATTATATTTAAATAAGCGATTTGAATTAAATTCCATATACATACATAGAATGCGCACATAATGAGCTTTCCCATAGTGTATAATACCTTGCGATAAGTCTTTGCCTATTAAAAGATAGTGTTGAAACCAATGAGACAGAAAAGTTGCGTTTCTTTTGCACCAATCTAATAATACTAAGTTGAGCAGAAAATTTTTCCACACGGGACCGCTACGGCAGGGCCGGACTGCCATCGATATACAAACAAAGAAACGTCACTTTCAAGCTACAATCAACAATATCGATTGATATTGACCTCTCGATCAAAACCTTTCACTCGCTATAAAGCACATTTTTTTTGCATTCCTCTATCATTGCTGAAGAAGGTGTTCCATCGCTATACTGCAGCTATTCTTAGCAGTTGGTTACTACATTTTTGATTTTATTCGTGTAAAGAATATAAATTGTTTACAACACCTCTTCATCTTGAAAGAGCTTGGCTGTTGGAAAATCAAAAGGGGTCATGCAAAATACTATGTACCGAGGTCGAAAAAAAGCTTTTCACACTTCCTTACGGATTGGGTTGCTGATCACGAAACTGACATTGGTTTCTGAATTTTCGGTTTCTTATGGCAAGTTAAAGCTTCACGAAACGCGTGTGACTGCTGCGTGGGACAGCGCGTATTTTTCCCGCGCGACAAGTGAATTTTTAGCTTGCTCAACCGACAAATCAAAAATGCTCACCTTTCCACTTACAAGGAGCTCGATGAACGTATGTGACATTTGCTGCTATGCTTTTGTTCGAAAAAGGGTTGGAAATGCCAATAAAAGGTCTCATTGACGATAAATCGAAAGAAGCAATGGTGGTGCAGCGGTGCAAAACACTGGTTGTGCGGGAACCGAACCCAGGACCACACTTTTGTGAAGCGAGAACACTTCCACTGCGCCGCCGTTGAAGGTGGCCAGGCCGCTAACGGCTACTGATTAGCTACACTGTGTCCAGTGTAATCAACGCACTTGACACACAGACGCCAGAATTTGGCCAGCTGGGGCTTGGTTATAAAATCTATTTGGAAAATTTGGACTACGTAGTATGGCAGGTAGTCGTCGAGCTGTAGTGCGAAGATTGATATCGAACGTTTATTCGGCTTACGTTTCGGCGTAACCGCCTTCTTCAGAGCCTGGAAAAGACAAGGGGAGAAATTACCCGTCCAAGAGTCATTTCAAGTTTCAGCCATTTCAAAAGCTAAAGGGAGAAAGAGACGAACCGCGAGGAGGACAGCCCAACTGACCTTACGTAAACAGCCGAAGGCTGTGGAGTCACCCTTCAGATGGAGATAAATGTGGGTGAATGAGGTCCTCCCTTCGGGTCAGTCCCTCAGCGACCTTCCGGCTGGCCCCCCCCCGGGGTCAAGCCCATAGAGGTCGGCAAATGGAGCCAACTCCTGGGTTATGGCCACCCGTTCCTCCTTCCTATTGATTGCGGGGTTCTTGAACGCAATTCACAGCGCCTCCAAGGCCTTGCGCGCTGCGATGTCGACCTCGCGAGCCAGGATCGTCACCGCCACTCCAACCACTGTGCCACTATGACTTCGCAGCCTGTACTCCCCCAAGGGTGTGCTGACTTTGCACCTGTTGAGCCCGTCCACATGCTCCTTCACCCTTACCCAAAGTGGTCTGCCCGTTTCACCAACGTATTCCTCCTTGCATTCAATGCAAGTTATGAGGTATACTGTTCCTGAAACCCTACAGTCGCCTTCCCTGCCGAATGGGCAGACCACGCAGGAGGGCGTTTCACAAGCGCAGTCATAAAGACGGTCCCTCACCAGTTGCGCCTTGAGATTAGCCGGAGGTACCTCTACTACCCTAACGATGTCACCCAGGTCAGCCTTACGAACGCATTCCCGTACTTGAGCACTGAGAGCGTCCGAGATAAAAGGTACCGTGAAGGCGATTTGACCACGCAATTGTGTCCTGCGCATGCGTGCTGGTGCCCGTGGTTGACGGCCTTTGGGCATGTTGTGCGCAACATACCCGTTGGATAAGGCAATGCGAGATGCGATTTCCCTAGATGAGGACTTGAACTCGCTATTCGAGGACACCAGATCAGCTGTTTGGAACATATTCCGAACAATAGCCCTCTTAGTACTATATGGGGGTGCAGAACGATAGTGCACAATGATGTTCTTGTTGCTGGGCTTCCGGTACCACCTAGTTTGGAAGGTGTTCCTATAGAGACGAATTTCCACGTTGGAGAACGGCATGACTTGTCGGCTTCTCCCTTGCGAGCTTAATATGCTCAGCCTGATGGTTAAGCAACTCGAAGCAGGTATCCATTTCGCTCTGCGTGGGACATACGATGAAACAGTCATCTATATAACGACAATACAGCAAAGGTATGCGTTCTATTACGGGTCTCTCTATTTTTGACATGTACGCTATAGCTAGCACCGGCGCCAAGCGTTGACCCATAGCTAGGCCTCTAACCTGCCATTAGTACTGTTTGGATCACTTGAATATGTTGCACTGAAGGCACTCGTCTATGAGCACCATTATTTGGGCAATGTTGAGTCCAAAAAGGGCCAGCTGAACCTCATGCTCAACAAAGATCTCGTGTACCGCTTGCATGGAATCGCCTTTGGAGACATTTGTGTACAACGACGTGACGTCAAACGACTCCGTCACGCAGGTATCTTCTACATTAGTCTCCCGGAGCTTATCCAAAAGGGCGCTGGTGTTAGGAAGGTGAGCTGTAATGAACCGTAGTAGCTGCGTAAGAACCAAGTTCAGCAGCCAAGATATACGGTCTGCAGGACCAACAATGCCACTTATGATGGGCCTAACCTTATACAGCGAAGGGTCGCTAAGGGCACCACCTGGTGGCAACTTATGGGTCTTGATAAGAACATAAAAGACCGGGCAGACGGGATGATCACACTTCAGCCGCGCTGTAATGCTTCTAGTGAGGTTTGCTGACTTTGCAACCTCAACCCACTTTCGGTTTAGACGGCGGAACTGTTTAATAAATTCTTCAGGAGTAGACTGACAGTAGACGGTGCTGTCCTGGAGGTGGAGCATGGTAATACTCCTATCAAGTTCTTGTGGTAGCACCACAAACTCGCCTCCCTTATCACTAACGCCCACTTTAATTGCTCCTGAAGCTGTCAAGTTTCGGATCTCCCTCAGACCAACTGTGAGATTTGGAGTCATCCGCCCTGCCACGTTTCTCTGCAGAACTGTGAGTAAGGAGGTGGCCAATATGCCGAACTTCTTATCGATCGCCCAGTTTGGCTCTTGCGCACAGAGAAACGAACTAGGGAAAGGCGGGGGCGGAATTGCCGCAATGCTTGCGGTACCCAGCTGATCGCTTTGAGCATCGATTTTTTTCTCCAGCTGGAGATGTGCCCCAGTTTCGCTCCTAGTCAGCTGCCTGTCGCATGGCGTAGCGCGTAAATTCGTGGGCAGCCTGCAGAGGCTACGGGATCAATTGCGCTGCAAGGCAAGGGAGAAGCCGACAAGTCACTGGTTGCAGTTCCTCAACGTGGAAATTCGTCTCTCTAGGAACACCTTCCAAACTAGGTGGTACCGGAAGCCCAGCAACAAGAACATCATTGTGCACTATCGTTCTGCACACCCATATAGTACTAAGAGGGCCATTGCTCGGAATATGTTCCAAACAGCTGCTCTGGTGTCCTCGAATAGCGAGTTCAAGTCCTCGTCTAGGGAAATCGCATCTCGCATTGCCTTATCCAACGGGTATGTTGCGCACAACATGCCCAAAGGCCGTCAACCGCGGGCACCAGCACGCATGCACAGGGCACAATTGCGTGGTCAAATCGCCTTCACGGTACCTTTTTATCTCGGACGCTCTCAGTGCTCAAGTACGGGAATGCGTTCGTAAGGCTGACCTGGGTGACATCGTTAGGGTCGTTGAGGGTCTCCGGCTAATCTCAAGGCGCAACTGGTGAGGAACCGTCTTTATGACTGCGCTTGTGAAACGCCCTCCTGCGTGGTCTGCCCATTCGGCAGGGAAGGTGACTGTAGGGTTTCAGGAACAGTATACCTCATAACTTGCATTGAATGCAAGGAGGAATACGTTGGTGAAACGGGAAGACCACTTTGGGTAAGGTCGCTGAGGGGCTGATCCGAAGGGAGGACCTCATACACCCACATTTACCTCCATCTGAACGGTGACTCCACAGCCTTCGGCTGTTTACGTAAGGTCAGTTGGGCTGTCCTCCTCGCGGTTCGTCTCTTTCTCCCTTTAGCTTTTGAAATGGCTGAAACTTGAAATGACTCTTGGACGGGTAATTTCTCTAACTTCCCTTGTATTTTCCAGGCTCTGAAGAAGGGGGTTACGCCGAAACGTAAGCCAAATAAATGTTCGATACCAATTTTGGCACGACAGCTTGACAACTACCTGCCATACTGTTCTAAGACATGCCAAGGTTCAAGGACAGTCGCACATGGAATATCTTGGTCAACATATTTGTAATCAGCGTTTCGATCTCTTTCATAAGACATAGATATCTGCCCGAAGTTCCATGGAAAGCTGAAGGCATTCCGCGGTTAGTGGTTCCTCTTTTACTGGTCTCCCTTACTCTTCTCTGCCAAGCACGTTGGACGAAGCTTGCGGTACGCCTTCTGAATCCCTACGCACAGTGGGCGACGTCTTCCTCATGTCTGCTGAACCCCGACGACGTCTTGGTTAAAAAAAAATCTCACCGTCCTTATTCGATTCGATTATTCGATTTATTCGAATAATCGATTATTTGAATAGCCGAAAAATGGAGTTATTTGATTATTCGGAAATTCGAGTAAGCGAAAAATAGGGTAATTCGATTATTCGTTCATTTGAAAAATTTTGGAAAAGCACAAGTATACTATTTAGGTCTTGACGTTGGCGAACTTCCAGCATGTTAGTGGTGCTGCTGATGGTCAACAAATACAGAATCGTATTGGTCATCTGTTACGCCTAAAGATTACCATTTTTGACCTCCAATTTTTTTCGATGTGCTGACACAAGGGGAGGAATTCAGGTCACAGGTTCACTAACACACTCACTGTGGCACCTTCACTTGCCATTGTTGACCCTCTTCGTGTGCGCAGTCTGCCAACTGCCACTTGCAGAGAAAAAGGGTGAATTTTGCAATTTTGTCTTGTTTGGAAATTCGTTCAAATTTACAATCTTCAAGCAATCAATCTTGTGTAGTTGGATGAAGCAATTTTACACTCCCGTTCTAATGGAAGTGACAGTCGCTCACTACCAACTAGTAAGAGTAGATTTCAGTCATTTCGTCCTTATATTCTTCCTCATATGGCGTTATTTAAGGCAATGGTCCGGTGAGCTCATGGTAATCGACTTACTTCTTGACGCCTAACTTTGCCTAGAGAAGTCATTTAAGACGACTTACATGGAGTTCGTCTTCAAAATTTCGGTTGATTACGGTGAAGTACGGAAGGTACTGTGACCTAGAGACGTCGGTTTAGAATATTGATCCTACTATAGACCGCGCCACCCTGCTCATTCATGCCTACTGTAGCCACTATACTTGTGCTTTTTCAACATTTTTCGAACGAACGAATAATCGAATAACACTAATTTTCAGTTATTCGAATTTCCGAATAATCGAACAACCCCATTTTTCGGTTATTCGAATTTCCGAATAATCGAAAATTCGAATAAATCGAATAATCGAATAAACTTCACCATCACTTAATACAACTCGGTGCAAAATTATAGGTTCACCAACCCCCCCCCCCCCGTCACCCCGACCGATTCGTCCATTAGTACCCGAAGAACCCGCTGCCGAGGCTCAGTAATGTTACCATCGTATTTCTCACTAAAAAAGAAAACTATAAAAGAATTTTAAGCAGTTTATCTTATCAGTGCAGGATACCACGAACTTTAATTGAATTTTTAACAAATAGAGACCGGTGCAAAATATAAGTTTACTTCATAAAAAACCTGATTAATCACAAAAGTACCTACAGAAAAAGAAAGACTAGTACTTCGTCACACTACCTCTGTTGTAAACAATATCAAAAATTCTATTTGGCGTACTACTGATAAGGTTATCAATAACAGCTTGCTCCACATTGGACCATGCATGAAGTATGGCTCTTCAGATCAGAAACCGAAGCCTAAGCGGTTCCACTTTTGCACACTTTGTGTACAAGAATGCCCCACAAGTTTTCTAGTTTTCGGGTTGAGATCTGGAGAACAACTAGGCCACTCCAAATGTTGAATTCTGTTGGAGTTATGCCAACCTGTAGTTCACTGCGATACCTGTATGGATGCATCATCTTGTTGGAAAATGAGGTTGTGCCTACAAAATCTTCGGAAATATGGCAGAAGGTAATCTTCGAGCAAATTCTAGTAGTATTCACTGTTCATCCTACACGAGACAAACTCCAAGACAAAAAGTCCGCTTCCAGAAAACGCAGCCCAAACCATGAGACTTCCACCGACAAAGTTGCGCCTATAGAATACTCGCTCCCCTCTCCTCAAATCTCTCCTATAGTGTCTGTACCCGTCGGGACCATCAGGATTCCACTTCTTTTACACTACTGGAGAGATCTGAGAAAAGAGATCGGGTATCCTGTAGGCGCAACTTTGGCGGTTGAAGTCTCATGACTAGGCTTTTCTGGATGCGGACTTGTCTCGTTCGTCTCGTGTAGGCTGAAGAGTGAAGAATGCCAGACATTGCTCGGAGATCACCTTTTGCCATATTTCAGAAGGTTTCGTAGGCACAATCCCATTTTCCAACAAGACAATGCATTCATACACTTCAATGGAATTCGACTTCTGAATTGGCTTAGTTGTCCTCCAGATCTCAACCCGATAAAGAACTTGTGGACCATTTATGTACACAGAGTGTACAAAAATGGAACCACTTCTGATCTGAAGAACGCCGTACTTCATGCAAGGACTAATTTTGAGCAAACTGTTATTGATAACCCAATCAGTAGTATGCGAAATAGCATTTTCGATATTGTATACAACAAAGGTAATGTGACGAAGTACTAGTCTTTCTTTTTCTGTAGGTACTTTTGTGATTAATCAGATTTTTTATGAAGCAAACTTATATTTTGCACCGGGCTCCACTCTTTAAATTTTCAATTAAAGTTCGTGGTATCCTGCACTGATAAGATAAACTGCTTAGAATTCTTCTATAGAGGTTTTCGACAGTGAGGAATACGACGGCAACATCGCTGGGCTTCACCCCCATTTGTCCATTTGGGTACTAATGGACAAATCGGGGGTGAACCTATATTTTGCACCGGCTTGTATTAATAAGGACGATGGGATTTTTTGTGTTAGCCAATTTCGTTTAATATCATTTATTCACTTCAAAAGCGCAATGTGTAGGTTCAAGTAAGTGTTGTAAAGTAAGTTCAACGACAACATTCGCCAGAGACAAAATAAAAGAATAGAAAATATTTCTTTGAAAAAATTCAAATAATGGAGATATTCAATATCTTCTGAGAACCGTTTACAAGGCTCTCCTTAAGATGGCAAGACATGAGAACTTCCTACAAAAAATCCTAAAGAAGATTTCCTACAGAAATACTTGTCCAAAACATCTACGCACAAGTGCAAAACTTTTGCGAAAAAAACCGTTCACTCTACTTGTTCAGTTCATTATCTCACAGGACTCGTCAACCAATCAAATCGTGGAGTTATATACCATCATCAGTCGAAATTCAACGTTGTTCTAGAATCTCCCCGTGTAACAACGTTGAATTTGATTTGGAAACTTTGAATTTCGACTAAAAATGGTATATAATCGTGTTATATATGCAAACTGTGAACTTCAGCCCCAGAGTAATAAGGTCGCTGAACACGAATCTTAAGTTTGTTTTTGCAGTAACGATTGCCATCAAGAGATATCAATCATATTACCGATTTTTTTGTGACTATCACTGAACAAGCTCGAAACTTCAGGCCTGAGGTAGTCGAAGTCACTGACAACGAATCTAAAATTCAATTTTAATTTTCGTCGAAATTTGTAGTTATTGTGCAAATTTCATAGAAGATTCACGTGTACGACATTGATTATAGTCGTGGTGGCAGAGAATGCAAATCATATGAGGTTAGATTTTGAAAATATTGACCAAGGCCGGTCATACAATTGATTCGCCTCAACGAATTCCCCATAGAAAGTCAATAGCTCGGTCAACTTCAACCGATAATTCAAAAACGAACTTCAGATTTGTGTTCTGCGAGATCAATTACCGCAAGGGGCTTCTATGTATAGGATATTGAATGCGTTTTCGTAACGGTGAGCTCCCCGACAGTGTGCTATCAAAAACAATCGTCACCGGAATTGCTTACAAAAATCATCATTATGCCGCATTTTTTTCTTATCTCGAATAATCGAATTCGAATAATTATTCGAAATTGGAAACCTCAAATAATCGAATTCGAATAATTATTCGAATTTGCGAAACTCGAATATTCAAATAATCGAAAATCGAATTCAATAAATTATTCGAATAATTATTCAAGTTCGATTATTCAAGCACAAGTATAGTAGCCACCATGATTTAAAGAAATTTTAAACCAACCTTACATACAGTACCGGACATGTGTCAACATAGGCCGCTTTGGAACGATCCAAAGCGGTCTTTTTGATTAACTTTTTTAGAATTCAAGTACTTGTGAAAATAAATAGCTCTATCTTTTGAAATATAAGACTCAGTAGAGTTGAACAGTGCTTAGAGGACCGACAGAATCAATCGAGTGGGCGCGGCAACCTGTAAAAAGAGAGTTTAGGGAGTTTTACCGTCCTAATCGAATTGCTCTAAGACTGTCCAGCTCGCCTTTGGAGTGCGCCTTGAATAATGCATACAGAATCGAACATATCAATAGAGTGGGCGTTACAGATCGCAAATTACGCGCGAGCATGTTCGGAGCGCATTAACTCTATCGAGATCGAATCGTTCCGGCTGCAGCTCGTGGATTTTGTAAAAAGTAGAAAGCTTTAGTAGTCCGCTGAAGTATACCGTTGTAGCTTCTAAACAGGAGAAATTATAGCGATGCGAAAATGCATGCTAGCCTTGTGTGACACGGCTTTTTTCGAATTCAATCGACCACTGTGGGAAGACGCGGTGAGCTGACGGCCTGCAAATGTAGAGGAAAGCCGATCACTTGCGGTACTCTACGATGAAGTTCTCAAAACTTCCCAGCTTTCTAACCTGCCTTAGTCCTAGCCGCCATTTTAGAGCGGCGGAGGGCGCCGGTTTGTTATTACATGGATTACCCATGTGAATCAAACGTCTAGATCAAACAACCGAGGAAAAAATCATCTTCCTTGTAGAACTTAGGCATCTTGCAACGAAAGAAACAAAACAACACAAAAAGCAACTAAAAACAGGCAAACAAAAATCAGTCTTCGATCAAGAACAAAAAACAACATGAATGGGAAAACAGCACCTTGGTTAAACAAGCTAGTCGACGGCTGACAAGTGCTATCAAACAACATTTTAAATGAGCTCACTTTAGCTAGAAGAATCATTCGCTTGCTCGTGTAGTTAGCAGTTAGCAGTTTAGCATATTCGGCACATGCCCTACACAAAGCATCGGTGAAGTTTCTTCCGCTTTTACTCACCCGTATTTGAGATTTTAACACTCGCAATGGTACCGTTCTGCTCTGCTCGGGAAGCTCTATCGAATGGTGTCACTCTCAATCAATTCTGGAAATATCGATTTTTGACAATTTCGCGTCGAGGGTGTGGGCGCCGTAGGCCGAACTTGCGTCACCGAAAATCGATATTTTCCAAATTGGCCAAAGTTTCTCGTTCAAAGTCATCTAGGGGGTTACTTGGTGCGTTGATCATGAATCTGACATCGGCTTTAAAATTTTAGCCGAGTTTGATAAGTTTTGGATTTTCTTCTGGATAACTGAGGGTGGTCGGGTCAGGGTTACCGATTTTGCTCAAACTTCATCTAAGAGCAGGGGTTATTCGGGGTTCCGAACACGATGCCGAAGTACATTTGAACAAATTTGGCAGGAGACCACCCATACCGATAACTGAGGGTGAACCTTAATCCTGACCCGACCATCCTCAAACAGCGGGTAACCAGCCGAAATGGGCGTGCGAGTGTCGAGAACCCCGAGAACTCAAACCTGGGCGAGTAAAGCCAGAACAATCGTCACCGCTACCCTCCGCCGCTCTGAAATGGCAGCTGGGACTAATGCAGGCTAGGCAGCGGGAAAGTTTTGTGCACTTAATCGTAGAACAACTTAAGTGATCTGCTTGCCTGTACATTTGTAGGACCTCAGTTCATCGCGTCTTCCCACGGTGATCGAATGAAATTGGAAAAAATCGTGTCACACAAGGCTAGCATGCATTTTCGCATTGCTATAATTTCTCCTGTTTACAAGCTACAACGGTGTACTTTTGCGGACTACTAAAGCATTCAACAGAATTATTGCGCTCCGAATACGCCCGCGCGTGCAATTTGCGAGCTGTCGCGCCCACTCGATTGATAGGTTCGACGACTGTGTATGTATTGTTCATGGTGCACTCCAAAGGCAAGCTTCACAGTCTTGGAGCAATTTCTGATTAAAACGGGTAGAAATTTCCGATAAAACTCCCCAAACGCTGACTCTACAAGCTGTTGCGCCCACTCGATTGATTCTGTCGGGGCTATATGCATTGTTCAACTCTGCTGAGATTTATACGTCAAAAGATGGTGCTCAAGCTTCTGAGTTCAAATATATGTTTATTTTCACAAGCACTTGATTTCTAAAGAAGTTATTCAAAAAGGCCTATGTTGATGCGCGGCCTTGCCGGCCAATGGCTAATATATGTACATGTCCGGTACTGTAAGTGCACAGCACCTTAAGTGTCCTTTATAGACTATGTTTCGGTGAAAAAAAAAGAACTTCGCATCTGAAGTCTTGAAAATACAGCAGTTTCAATGAATTTAGTTGCCCTTCCAGCAACTTTTTCTGCGATTTTACCTGGAGAACTTTCATTGGTTGTGCGGATCTTTTTGAGGAGTTACAAAAATGCAGTATCGATGGAAAGTCCAACCACGAACCTCTCCTCACGACGCTGCTCACTTCTCCCCTGCGCCACCCCTTTTTGGTCCTGCTTTTAGCCTACCTTGGCCGACCTAACAAAGCGAAATTCCCAACTCCTTTCCTTGATGCTCGCTGCAGACACGCTTCCCCTGATATTCACCCTTCTCAAAAGGCCACTGTCACCTGGTCTCCTTCCCATGTGAGAAGCAAGTAACAGATCGATTGAATAATTTAAAATAGAGTGAAGCATCGCTATCTTTCCCTACAACTCATATATGTTTCTTTTTCAAAACCAATGTTTCACTCCTCCTTTAAAGTGCACATTCACGCGAAACGTCGGAGACCTTTCAAAAATTGTTCTCCTTTGCCAGTTATGTTTTTAATGTAATGTTCTTAATCTCAATATCCTTAGGTTGATGCTATGTGACACAGAATTCCAGGCCTCTGTCAGTTGTCGATTATGAAGTTTATAGCTTATAGTCGATAGTTGATAATGACAGGGGAACTTATACCTGGGTGACGGCTACATTTCCACTAGTGAGCTTTCGCTGGAAAAGCATCGCTCATGGTTTGAATGTTGCTCTGTTAAGAAAATCGTAGCCCTCTTTTCTTATGAGAAGCTGCTGCATGGCATGGTCACTCAAAGCTCTAGAAGAGCTGAAGAGCGAATGTTTCTGCTTCAGTGTATTGCATATTACACAGTGTTAGATGTTGATAAGCCCGCTTCGTGAACGGCATAAACTTACTGACTACTCCTGCTTTTCTGGTTCGATATATGAGCCGCTCCCAGACTCAGTGACTTGTGCAAGGAAGGAAAGCCAGGATATCCCTTCGTTTGGGAAGTTCTGCAAATGTGAAATTACGGCGACGTTTGTCGCTCTCAATTAGTGTCTTGGGTTGGGGTCTATGTCGGTGACAGTTACCAGTGGTTTTTTTTACCCTTTTTCTCTGAAGTGCACCCGTGTCGCTATAAGTCCAGTCTGACAATTAGATGCACCCTCTCTCAATAGCAGATGTACATTCAAGCATGAATTTGCTGCAGTGGGAGGACGCTGTGACGTAGCTAGAGTAACAGGGAAGACAGATCCACTTGCAAAGGGCTCGCAAAATTATTAGTTAAGGCCTGCAGTCTGAAGTTTACTAGTAGTTTGGTAGAGAGTCTGTAACTTGCTTCTCAGGAAAATAGAGTAAAAGAAGTTAAAAAGCTTAAGAGTCGGGACCTAAAGAGAACCTTGGCAGGGTGCGTAGTACTTCGTGTTCTGACGCCCCACTACCTGTGTTTTTAAAGGTTTGATAAATACTGGAACGGAACCACAGAAGTGACAAACTAGGGCAAACCTGACTCCCTATGGCAGGTGAGTTAGTTTAGGCTAGTTTGAGCCAAACTAGTTTAACCTATTGCTTTCCTACAACAGGTTAAACTAATTTGGACGTCCGTAACGCCTGGAGCAAAACGAAGTTGCCATTCATTCTACTCACTGCATTTGATTGGAAAATAATTTTAAAAAACCTACTCTACTCCTACACAACAGGCCTTATCGAAACGATTCTAATGAGCCTTTACTCAGTTGATAACCAGTTTTTGCTACCTCGAAGCACCCAATTAACAGAAAGTTTCTTTTCCATAATTCAAAAATTGTGTCAAGCGATTACTAGCAAACAAAGTTGACTTCTTGATCAGAACACGTGTGCCATGTATGCGTGCGTGAATCTTAGGATATTGTATGGTGCCTTCGACAATCATTCTCGTTTTTAATCAGGAGGAAACTTCAAAGCTTTAAAATGGTCAATCACTGTTACCACAAGGCTGAAGAAACAGACAACATACCTTCGTGAATATAACTTTATTATGCAGAAGTCGTATGTAGTCTTGAACTACAGTCACCGGCGCTTGAAAACGTCAGTCATGGACAACTACTGAAATTCGATCAGTTGTAAATGTAGAATGATAAATGAGTAAAGCCATATAATTGTGATTGTTTAATTATAAAAGTATGGAAAACAAAGAATTAGTTTTATTTTCGTTTCGAATGGAACCACAGAACTGGGTGAAAACCAAACAGACAGGGTAGAAATCGATTAAGGCAGTTATTCGCAATATTAATTTGTAGGCCCAATGGTTGCACCTCAATTTATGGAGAGTAAATAATCATAAAAGAATTAAATGGCCTTAAACACCAAAAAAGGCTAGTTTGCTCGCAAAAAAATGATCTTAGGCTCTCAAGCACAATAAGTTAATTGTCAATTAGAACGAAAACTGCAAACGTTGAACGGAGCTAGGTATTGGAAAGAATTGCGATTGACACATAGACACGACATGAGGTTAAAGTAGTCAGATGGCCAGCCAATAACTTGCCTGGCAACAACGCATAACCAGTGCTAATAGAAACTCGTTAACTAACAAAACTCGTGGCAATTAGTCATGTAGCTGTGTTTTGCTTTTAGGGATCTAGAAGATCAGCTGTGAGCGGCATCCGTCGACTGCAATGCAGGAGAAGACATGGTGAACTTTCGGCGGACTCCAAAATTCGGACATCCGTTACCAAACTGGAGAGCTGTTCGCGAATTCCCACAACACACATGCGAAGTATACCATGGGAGCAGTTTTCTAGGGCATCAGAGAAGAGAAGCGTGCACTGGTCCAGCAATGGGCAATATAATCGCGAACTTCTCATGCAACTGAAAGGTTCTAGTAGGGGGAGTTCGGTTCCAGCACTGGAAACGATCGCCGTACAAGGATCGAGAGCAAGTGCTTCTAACAAGAATCAGCTCAAGGCAGTCGCCATCAGAAATCTTCACTTCTGAGGCGATTGGGCAACGACTGACAATGCGGTCCTGGAGAACATGTTAGGCCTATGTCTTACCATCGCTCTTCGCTAGCGAAGGCGATGGACAACTAACATAATTGGGGACGGTATCAGACGTTGTGGAGGGGCAGACGCCAGTTGTCCGATCGACCGCTAGCGAAGCCTCGCTAGCGGGGTGTCATACTTTCGAGCGGTACGGCATCGCTACCGATGCGACCGCGTCGCTGAGCTGAGCAGAGCGTCGGGCAGCATCGGTAGCGGTGCTACGACGCACTGCACACAACACTATTAACTGCGCGCCTATTCGCTAGCTTCACGCTAGCGAAGAGACTTCGCTCATCGCTCTGTTCGTCGCCTTCGCTCGGGGTGAGCGAAGGTATGACATAGGCCTTAGACGACACCAACGAGGACTAGGCCCGTCTCGCGGACGTCATAACACAGGATATAACACAGCGTTGCGACAGGGCTCCCAACTGCAGTTCTGAGAGAATCTTGGTTCTGTACGGAGTTTTCCCGTACAAAGAAGAGCAGTCTTCAAGAGAATCATGATTTGTACGCCATTTTGGGCAAGCTACGCATGTGAAAACTTGCTGAGGACTACAGAAAGTTCACACGTTCTGTTATTCGAAGACTGCAAAAAAGACGCCGTTTAAGGAGCACGAAACCCCGAACTGTGATTTCTTGCATGAATAGCAACAGCGGAACTCGCATCTTGTTCAGACCTGGCATTGGAGCGGTTGCAGCGGTGGCGATGTCCGTTTCTCCACGTGGTGCCACTGGAAACTGCCCGCTTTGGCGAGCCGAGCCGAACACGGACACTCGATTGCAGGCGACAGTCCTTCGTGACAGGCCGGCTTACGAAGACTCATGTCACATCACATGGTGTATGACAGCTCAAGTATTTCGAGATAGTCTACGGCGTCCGCGGGAGCCGACGCGCACTCGCAGAGCCCGGCGAGGGCGAGTGTGAGAAGTATGCGAGGGTCCCTGATGCGAGGATGGCATCGGGGGGGGGGGGGACAATTGAGTTAGTCCGAAAGTCCCCTAACGTAAGCAAGACCCGCGTGGCTACGCTGAATGTGGGTACGTTGACGAGCCGCTCGTGCAAAGCACTGGAGCGTAGAAGGGTTGATTTCTGCGCGGTGCCGGAGACGAGGTGGTCCTGCCGCAAGTCAAGGGACATAGGACGTGGCTTCAAGGCCGTTCTATGTGGAAGTCCCAGGACCACCAGTGGTGTCGGAATAATCGTCTACGAACGATTTCGTGACTCGATTGTAAGCATCGAACGCTTTGACGATCGGTTGATGAAGATCATTGTCGCCGTTAAGAGCGACTCTATCACTTCTTCTCTGCGTATGCTCAGCAGACCGGCTGCTCAGAGCAAGCCAAGGATGAGTTTTGGAGCCTGCTTGATGAGAAGACAGCAGAGGTACCGTCGAAAGATATCATCATAGTCGCTGGTGACCTTAATGGGCACGTAGATGCTACAAAGGACGGTTACAGCTGTCACGGTTTTTTCGAGTACGGGGCACGTAACGCCGATGGTGAGCGTATTCTTGATTATGCGGAATCGCATAACCTCAGCTTAGTGAACACATTCTTCCGAAAACGCGACTCCCACCTCATCTCGTACTATAGTGAGGGCACCAAAACTCAGACAGACTTTGTCCTTGTGAAGGATCGTGACCGAGGTCTTGTCACAGACGCGAAGGTCGTGCTGTACGAGACAGTCGCTCCACAGTACCGACCGCTGATCTGCACTCTGAAGATCGCCCCTTCGAGGCTGAAGCAGGTCGAGCGATGCGGTGCACCGAGAACAAAGTGGTGGCGAATGGGAGAAAAGGAAGGAGCTTGATTTCTCGCGTGCGGTTACCGACGGTCACAACAGTCCACGAAACTTGGAAGATGGTGACAGACGCGATACGTCAAGCTGCACAGTCGGAACTCGGCATTACGAAGCCTGGGCGACGAAAGGTCGACAAGCAGGCATGGTTGTGGACAGACGACGCGAAGGCAAAGGTGCGAGAGAAGAAGTCGCTCTATCATGTGTTTCTCGGCGAAAAGACCGCCGATAACTGGGGGAAGTACCAAGAAGCGAGGAATGCTGCAAAGAAGGCCGTGGCTGTTGCAAAAGCCACTCATTATGGAGATGTCAACGAGAAGCTCGCGGGGGCAGACATAACTCCAACGCCGCGCGAACCCCCTGGCGTCGCGCACGGTGCGCGGCGAAATTGGACGCGGTCGCGGTCCGATGCTTCCGACGGCTAGAAACGTTTCCTACAGAGACATGCGGCACGCCTTTGCCTTATTTCAACGTTTCTTGGAGATGGTATATGAATGTGGTTTCAATAGGACGATCAGCGACAGTTTATACAGGAATCCTGGTCATGTGGATGGTTACTAGCGTCAGTATTTGCCTTTATTTTTCTTCGGTCAATTTTTTACCCGCGATTAATATGGTGGGATGTACTACGGAAAAAGGTCACTATCACCCATTCTCAGTTACAATGTAATCACCAAAACTAGTACTCAGGGTTGATTCTGGGATCTAAGATGATAACTGGATAACTGGCTAGTCATGGTGGATCCACACTTCCACAGGAATATTCAGTCTGTGCCAGCCTAAAATCCTACGCCCAAGGTGACACAGTTGAATAGTTCCAAGATGGTTCTCGAAGCAATACTTTTGTTTCAGAATTCAATAAGTCGCCATAGTCAATCAAAATCACAGCTCATGATAGGTATTCGTGATGCTTCATTAAAAAATGAATAGAATAACTCCATGTGGGTGAATATCACACCTAACGAAATAAAAAAAAAATGAAATTTGCACTTTTGGTCAGGAACACTGATATAATCTTGGAGTACAAACCGCATGCCACAACCTTCACTGAACTCTTTGTTTCGTGAACCTGCGCTATATGCTTATTAAGTTTTTGTGGCTGTTTGTAATTAATGGATCAAGAATTTTATAATCATTGAAATGTTGATTGCATTCTTAGTAGACAGTGCATACATAGCTTTTGATAGCCTTTGTGGCACATTAATTTTGCCCTGCGCTCAGCCGTTGCCATTTTTGAGGGTTTTTTTTGCCGTCTAACCAATTTCAAGAATATTAATGCTAGAGTTGTCAAACAGTATTTTTCTCACAATTATATGAAGTAGAAATCTTTTTAACTAGTACGCTGGTTGTGTTCAATAGAAAATAGGTCTGGAACAGTGCCCATTTCCCATTTCTGTTTCCGCCTTCCGGCGCAAAGACAGGCGGAACACGGAACGGAACGGAAGAGCACAAAATGGCCGGAAACCGGAATTCGGACCACGGAAACGGAAATTCCGCATATCCCTGGTTAATATGGACAAGTAGTAACAACACTGTAACAAGCATTCAGCCCACGCACAATCAATTGAGCCTGAAATGCAAGTTTCAGCCATAAGCAGCATGGCGTAAGCTTGACGCCATAGAAACCTAGTTACCCTGCGCTTTCATATAAGTCTTAAACGTCATCAAAATATTCACTGGCAGCAATGTTCGAGCTTTTCAAATAGTACCGGCTGTTTTCAAGATAGCCTGCATTTTTCGTATTTCGAAGTTCTTAAGTTTTAATTTGTGTCCTCGTCAACACGCACTTGGCCATGAACATCGATTCGTACGAGTCTCTGACAAGCCGAATCGGACGTCTGCGACTGAAGCGGTTCCGTGCCAGTTTTGACTGTGTTCGTCGCGTATGCCCCAACATCCGTCTAACGAAGAGGTCGTAGCCTTCTACGTGGAGCTGAAGTTCTATAAGGAAGATCACACCTTCTACAAGGTGATCGTCGACGACTTCAACGCCAAGATCGGACCGCGAAGGTCGCCGGAAGAACATCACATCGGAACCCACGGTATGGAGTGGAACAAGCAAGGTGAAAGGCTGTCTGAGTTTATCATGTCGACCAAGACCATCCATGGAAACTCGCAGTTCCAGAAGCCTCCCTCCCTAGATGGACCTGGGAATCTCCCGGTGGCCAGTTCCACAACAAGATCGACCACATCGTCTTCAACCGCAAGTATTGCCTGACCGACGTCTCCGTTGTCCCCAAGTTCTACACGGGATCGGACCACAGCCTCCTTCGCGCAAGGTTCCGCTTTTCGCGTCAAAGAGAGAAGGCCGCGAAGTTCAAGAAGAGGAGTCCCAGAACGACCATCAACTGGGACCTCTACACCTCTCTTGCCACCCTTTGGGAAGATGCCGTCATGGACAACGTCGACGAGGAATACGACCGCTTCGTGCACCATCTCCACGATAGAGCTAAGGGAGCCGAGAGCTTGAAGACCACCAAGAGACGTCTGTCTCCGGAAACTCTCGAGCTGATACGCCAGCGTGGAGCAGCACGAGCGTCAGGCAACTACCAACTGACGTCCGAGCAGGGTTGAGCATCCGCAATGCCCGCTTCAAGACCAAGATGACAGCTCTCCGACGTCTTGACGAAACCGTCACCTCTTCCAGAAGGACTATGAAGAAGGTCATCCACGACTTCTACTCCGATCTCTTTGATAGCCACGTCCACTGCCCCCATGCCATCTTCCGCAGAATGGATACGTCGTCCCCTCTGTTCTCCCTTCCGAGATCCGACACGCCATCTCGTCGGTGAAGAAACGTACAGCACCCGGTCCCGACAGGATCAGACCCGAACACCTGAAGAACCTCCCGCCTACGCTCATCAACACCCTGGCGCGGCTCTTCACACGCTACCTGTCCGAATGCAAGGTTCCATCTCAGTGGAAGACCAGCAAGACCGTTTTGCTGTACAAGAAGGGAGACGTGCACGACATTGGCAACTATCGCCCAATCTACCTGCTGTCCGTAGTCTACAAGCTGTTCACTCGAGTCATCCTGAATAGGATTAGTAGAACGCTGGACGAAGGACAGCCATGCGAGCAAGCAGGATTTCGGAGAGGATTCAGCACGATCGACCACATACGAAGCTCATCGAAGTGTCGCGAGAGTACAAGCTGCCGCTGTGCTTTACGTTCATCGACCTGAAGGAGGCATTCGGTTCTGTCGAAACTGAAGCGGTCATCGAAGCCCTGCTCACGCAGGGCGTTTCTACTCAGTTCATCAGAGTCCTTCGAAAGCTGTACAGTGGATTCACGACCAAGATCTCTCCATTCTGCAACGACGTCGTCATCGACGTGAAGAGGGGGGTTGGCAAGGGGATACCATATCCCCGAAGCTCTTCAGCGCCACTCTCGAAAACGTCATGCGCGAACTAGAATGGGAAGGCATGGGAGTGAAGGTCGACGGCCGGCAACTACATCATCTTCGCTTCGCTGACGACATCGTGCTCATAACACCGAGCATCAGCCAGGCGGAGCGAATGCTGGCCGACTTCGATCGTGTATGTGGGAACGTTGGACTGCAGCTGAATCTTACGAAGACGATGTTCATGAGGAATGGATGGGTTTCTGATGCCCCATTCTCGCTCAAAGGAACGAACATCTCCGAATGCTCCAGCTATGTGTGTCTGGGTCGCGAAGTCAACATGGCCAACGACCTAGCGCCGGAGCTGAACAGGAGGAAACGAGCGGCTTGGGGAGCTTTCAAGAGCGTCGAAGAAATCGCGTAGAAGACGAAGAACGTCCGACTCCGTGCCCACCTATTCGACTCCACTGTTCTTCCTGCCCTAACATACGCCTCAGAGACCTGGGCTATACGAAAGCAGGATGAACACGCGATCAGCGTCGCGCAGCGTGGAATCGAGAGGACGATGCTTGGAGTGACACGACTCACGCAAGTGAGAGAAGGCCTCTGGAGTTGCGAGCTTCGCCGACGCTCGAAGATCAGAGACGCTGTCGCGTGGGCCAAGTTGTCGAAAATTAGGTGGGCCGGCCACGTAATGCGCTTCGCAGACACCCGCTGGACGAGAGCCATCACCGACTGGATTCCGCGGGATGTCAAAAGAACACCAGGACGCCCATCAACGCGTTGGTCGGACTTCTTCGTTAAAGCCCTGAACGACCGATATGACGCTCTTCGTGTCCCTCGAGCGAGGAGGATCCATTGGACCACTCTGGCACGCGACAGGGACGAATGGAGACGCTGCTGGCACCCGCTCGAGCAATTCCATGATCAACAGGACGACAGGTGATACAGTCATCGCACATATAATTTGTGGAGAAATTATCACAAGTATTCAAGCAACAAACAATCAGTCGAGTGTAAAATGCAAAAACTCATACTAGGGCATGGAGTGATCCGTACCACTCATGTGTCAGAAATTTTCTATTTTCTTATGCTCTAATATGAACCCTTAACTTCTTTAGTATCTTTACTGTGAGCGAAGTTATCAGCTTTTAAACAGTATATATGTTTTATGAGACACCCTGTATATAACAGTCGAATGATATTAGGTTGATCGGAAAGTCTTGGAACACTAGCACAACAATATTCAAATTTGCCCTATTTGCTAAAACAAAAACTCAGTCCACGATATATTCCCCATCCAAGTCTAAGATCGTGCTCCATCTTCCAGGCAGCCCTTCAATTCCTTTCCGCCAGAATTTCGAGGGCTGAGAGTAGGGTGGATGGGGCAGAAATTCCCAGCCTAACTCCTAGATTTTCTCGCGACTCACTTTTGCGACATGAGGAGCGTTTTGTCGTGCAGCAGGTAGACAATTTCCCGTTCTGGACGTTTTTGGCGCATGGCGTCGGCCAAGCTGTGGAGCTGGGTAGCGTAGACAGATGCTGTGGCTATGGTTTCACTATCCAGCAACTCGCACTAAAGCATACCTTCTGAGTGCAACAGAGGAGGGGCGTCCGGAACGAGGTCGATCTTCGAGAGAGATCATCTCCAGTCTTGAAGCGCTGATACCAACGGGCCATTGTGGAATAGTGAATGACTTCCCCCTTGAATGCAGCGCAGCTCTTGGAGGCTGCAGTCCTTGGGGAATGGCCTTGAAGAATTTCGTAGTAGACGATAGGTCGTAGGATGCTGCTGCTTATCTTTGACACTGTTGCTCTATTCCTACTCGACGAGGCCTTACTAGACGGTATGCTTGAGGAAGCTTCGAGAACGTATTGTGACGTCACCACACGATCAATACTGTAAGAGCTTTAACAAATTTGACAGGCAGTAGCGTAAAGTGTTGCACGATTTTTCGATCACCCAATATATACTTCCTTATTTGTGAATGTGCGACCACGGAGTCCGTAATGGTAAGTTCTTCAAATTTGAAAACAGGGCGTACTGCATATCATACCGGATGGAAATGGTAGTCGGGGAGTGCAGAGAACATCGATCGGTTGTGCTAATTCAGGCAGGATTCGTAGCAGGGTCAAGCGTGGGGTTCGATTTTTGCCGAAAATTTACGACCCCCCCCCCCCCTCCCAGAGCCTATCTGGTACGACCCTCCCCCCCCCCCCCCTTGTGTAGACCACCGTTTTATTTCCTATCTTTTATTTTTTAAAGTTTTCTATGCAATTTTTTGTACCCTTTAATAGGTCCTTCTTTCCAGGTGCAGCGTCGACTGTATCAGATTAGCTCAAGAAAAAGGACAACTGTTTGATTTAGTAATTTGTTAGAAAAAACGCTGATAAAGGTTTTGTTTAAGTAATCTTCTGATAATAATATTTTGTTTTTTTACAGTTGAAAATAAAGCACTTTTGAGAGCAGTTGTCGAATTAATCACAACGAGTTCAACTTTTCAGGCTTTCTGAGCATCTAGTGAACACGGAACATTTTTGTACGTGAAGGAGCAACATCTGCATTCGAAATTGTACTCTATACAATGCAGAGTGTTAATTGCTAAAGACGACTTAAGTGCTTTATCCACAACATTTTTTAGACACTCTCGGAAGCGATGACGGAATGGCAACCGGAGGATGGACTTGTCACGGAACTAATTTTCTCTCTTCTGCTGGAAACAGCATCAGAAAGTGAACTTGTACCCAATAAAATTTTAAGCCCCCGTTTGACACATGGCAATAAAACCTGTTTTCTGAAACGATCCTTTGTGAACAGACGCTCCGATTTGTGTCATTTGCCGAAAATTTTCGACGCCGTTAATCACATGGAAGCATGGATCCTGCTTTTTAAGCGTAGAATCCACACTTCTTATTGTTTTAAAAACTCTGTAAATTTTTCAGAGACGTTGAACAAACTCCGAAATGTGGTAGGTTACGTGGAGCTATTGCGTTCGCCGATATCATCGATGGAGACTGAGGGTGGTCTTCTCGCGGAAAATTTTTCAATCTTCTCAAGGAAAGAACACGCGAGAGTGAAATTGTGCTTCATGGATTTTTCAGTCATGAGTATTACACAGTAAAAATTTGAGCTTCTTCGCAGCGATCTCCGATATGATTAGGGCTGATCGCATTTAAATTTTTCGCTTTTCAAGAAAAATTAATTAATTTTTACCTGATGCAGATCACCCACACAGTTGAAATCTTGCCACAAAACGTTTCAAGTCTTGTTCAATGCACAGTGTAAAAATCATGGTTTCCTGAAACGAATAGATTTTACCGACCTCTGATCGATATGGCAACGTCGTCATAGGAGCGACGAAATTCGACATTCGCAAAAATGACTATAACTCGGTAAGTTTTCCACAATTTTGAAAATCAATGGTTTTTTAAAAACTAGAAAAAAAGGTGTTTCATACGGTGTGAAAATCGGTTTCCAAAAACTAGATTTTCATAGGTGGCGGAGGACTTCGATTTTTGTGCGAAAAAAAATTGAAGTGATATTGAATAAGTAATCGTAACTCGGTAAGTTTTTCGAATTTTAAAAGATTTAATAGCGTTTTGAAAACTAGAGTAAATGCGCTTTCGAACCATGTAGGAATTAGTTTTCAACAGGGAGGTCTTCATAGAGGGCGGTAGGGGTTTGATTTCTGGTCCATTGTTGCAAAAATACGTGCCAAAAATCGAACCCCCCTCGCCCCGTATGAAGACCCCTTTTTTGAAAACCGTTTTCTATATGGATGGAAAGCAACTTTTCTCTATTTTTCAAAAAGCAATTGGGATTTTTGAATTTCAAAAATTGAACCAAGTTATGATCAAATTTGTGAAGAACGGCTCGCAGACTCTCCACCGTCGACATTGGAGTGATTTCATAAAAATGATCATAACTCCGTTCGTTTTTCGAAATTCAAAAATCCCAATTGTTTTTTGAAAAATAGAGGAAATATCCTAACTGACCATGTATAAATCGTCTTTCAAAAAGGAGGTCTTCATAGGGGGCGAGGGGGGTTCGATTTTTGGCACGTATTTCTGCAACAATGGACCAGAAATCGAACCCCCACCGCCCCCTATGAAGACCTCCCTGCTGAAAACTAATTTCTACATGGTTTGAAAACGCTTTTTCTCTAGTTTTCAAAAAGCAATTGGGATTTTTGAATTTCAAAAAACGAACCGAGTTATGATCAATTTTGTGAAACCGTAACCAGAGGAGTTGGTCGGCCCATCACCGGAGTCATTGGAGTGATTTCAGAAAAAATGTCCATTATTCGGTTCGTTCTTTGGAATTCGAAAATCCCAATTGCTTTTCGAAAACTAGAGGAAATGCGCTTTCGAACCATGTAGAAATTTGTTTTCAACAGGGAGGTCTTCATAGGGGGCGGTGGGGGTTCGATTTTTGGTCGATTTTTGGCAAAAATCGACCAAAAATCGAACCCCCCTCGCCCCCTATGAAGACCTCCTTTTTGAAAGACGATTTATACATAGTCAGTTAGCATATTTTCTCTATTTTTCAAAAAGCAATTGGGATTTTTAAATTTCATAAAACGAACGGAGTTATGATCATTTTTATGAAATCACTCCAGTGTCGACGGTGCAGAGTCTACCACCAGTTCTTCACAAATCTGATCATAACTCGGTCACATTTCGAAATTCAAAAATCCCAATTGCTTCTTGAAAAATAGAGGAAAGATGCTTTCTACCCATATAGAAAGCAGTCTTTAAAAAAGGGGTCTTCATACGGGGCGAGGGGGGTTCGATTTTTGGCACGTATTTATGCAACAATGGACCAGAAATTGAACCCCCACCGCCCCCTATGAAGACCTCCTGATGAAAAGAAATTTCTATATGGTTTGAAAGCGCTTTTTCTCTAGTCTTTAAAAAACGTTTAAATCTTTCAAAATTCAAAAAAAACTTACCGAGTTACGATTACTTATTCAATATCACTTCAATTTTTTTCGCACAAAAATCTAAGTCCTCCGCCCCCTATGAAGATCTAGTTTTTGAAAACCGATTTTCACACCGTATGAAACATCTTTTCTTGTAGTTTTTAAAAAGGTATTGGCTTTTTAAAATTGTGGAAACTTACCGAGTTATAGTCATTTTTGTGAACGTCGAATTTCGTCGCTCCCATGACGTCGGTGCCATATCGACCAGTGGTCGATCCAGTCTATTCGTTTCAGGAAACCATGATTTTTACACTGTACATTGAACAAGACTTGAAACGTTTTGTGGCAAGATTTCAACTGTGTGGGTGATCTGCATCAGGTAAAAATTAATTAATTTTTCTTGAAAAGCGAAAAATTTAAATACGATCAGCCCTAATCATATCGGAGATCGCTGCGAAGAAGCTTAGTTTTTCATTGTATATTAATCACATCTTGAGCTCTACGATGGCTCAGTTTTCACTCTCTGATGCTCTTCCTCCAGAAGGTAGAAATTTTTTTGCCGCAAGAAGTCCGTCCTTCAGTGGCGATCGGTGATATCGGAGAACGCAATGGCTCCACGTAACTTACCATATTTCGGAGTTTGTGCGACATCTCTGAAAAATTCACAGAGCTTTTAAAACTGTAAGAGGTGTGGGTTCTACGCTTTAAAAAGCAGCTTGTAAAAATAGCGGCTTCCATGTGATTAACGGTGTCGAATTTTTTCGGCAAATGGTACAAATCGGAGCGTCTGTTTATACAGAAGATTGTCTCACAAAAACACCTTCTATTCCCTTGTGATAACCGGTGGATTAAAACTTTATTGGGTACAACTTCACTTTCTGATGTTGTTTCCAGCAGAAGAGAGAAAATTAGTTCCGTGACAAGTCCATCCTCGGTTGCCATTCGGTCATCGCTTCGAAGAATGCTTCCAAAAATCTTGTAGGAAAAGCACCTAATTTTCCTTAGCAATTGACACTTCAAATTTTATAGACTGCAATTTAGGACGTAGATGTAGCTCGTTCAGGCAGGAAACTGTCGCGTCCATGACTATCTGAAAAAAAACAACTGAAAAATGGAAAGTTCTCATTGACTCCAAATCTGCCGGCGGAAAATCTTTATTTCTAACGAGTAATACAATCATTATTTGAAACTTGTTATATTAATTTTTACAACTTTGCGGGACCAAGGAAAGACTTCACACCTTCGTAAGCATTTCTGGAAAAAACAACTTATTAAGAATTAAAAAAATCACCAAAAAAACATGAAGAATAAGAGAGAATCCTCTGCCAAAACCGGAAGAGCACGACCCCCCCTCCAGACGAGGCCACAGCACGACCCCCTCTTCGATTCCCAAACCTCAAGCTTGACCCTGATTCGTAGCCCTCCCCCCTCCTCAGACCTGACAGCCTCATCGACTGCAAGATTCCTCTGGCAGAATATATGAAATCCCGGGTCTACACTAATGAGTTGTTCATCAGAGGACCAATATCAACACGTTACAAGGTGATGACAAAATGTCGGTGGGGTTGTCTGTCCAGGCCTTCCGTAAACTTATAGAGAAATAACCTGTTACTGTAAAATTTTTAGTGTTTTTCCTGGATTTTTCCTTATGTCTCTGATTGTACTGTTTTGGTTACATTTAGACATTACTTTGTAGTTATTATTCGTTTATTATTCGTCCAGACATTACATAGTTATTAGTTTATTGCATAGTTATTTGTTTATGTTTATTTCATTTAGTTTCTTGTTAGCATTACACCTATTATCACATTAAGCTTAACATAACAGAAGTACATTGAAGCCAGAAATCAATGCTTCAAGTAGTTTCCCCGTCGGTAGAATCATTTCAAACTTGATACAAAATCCGTGAGTGTTTTGAAAAATAGGATCGCAACCCACTCTTACTGCACTCTATTTGCGACACTGATTGTGTGTACTCACTCACTTGTTTTCTGCTCCTCATATATCTGCACTTCTCGAGCAATTTTCTCAAATTTGTGCCTAACCTTTTGTCTTTTCATATTCATTCTTTTCCATCTTTTCTTCATACTCCTCCCTTCTATTTCATTTTCTTATCTCTTAACACACAAACAGATTTTTAAGTTATTAGCTTACAATACGCTCCTCTTCTTCACTGAGGAGCCACATGAGGGGCGTTGCACAAAGGTTCGTCTGAAGCCAATGGCGAAACGAACCTTTTTATAATTTTAAATTCCTTAT
Organism: Heligmosomoides polygyrus polygyrus; assembly: GCA_947396885.1. Lineage (NCBI taxonomy): Eukaryota > Metazoa > Nematoda > Chromadorea > Rhabditida > Heligmosomidae > Heligmosomoides > Heligmosomoides polygyrus. The sequence continues at coordinate 58,999,298 of OX377204.1, read as the reverse complement.
ATTATGTAGCATTGTTTTATTCTTTATAATTTGAAATTTTATTATTTTACACCTTTCTTCAATTCTTTCAATTTCTACCTTTTCTTATTTTCTATATTGTCTACTGTTTAAAATTGCTTGAGCGGCGCCAGCAGAATCTCCATTCGTCCCTGTCGCGTGCCAGAGTGCTCCAATGGACATTTCTCGCTCGAGGGACACGAATAAGGTACGATCACAGCTTTCACGAAAAAGTCAGACCAATGCATTGGTGGACTTCCTGGTGCTCTGGATATCTAGTAGGTGACGGCTCTCGTCCAACAGGAGTCTGCGAAGCACATTACATGACTGGTCCACCTAATTTCGGCCGACTTGGCCCATGCGACAGCTTCTCTGATCTTCGAACGTCGACAACTCTCACTTGCGTGAATTGTGTCACTCCGAGCATCGTCCTCTCGATTCCAAGCTGCGCGATGCCAATCACGTTTTCATCCTGCTTTCGTAAGCCCAGGTCTCTGAGGCGTATGTTAGGGCAGGAAGAACGGTGTAGTCGAATAGGTGGGCACGGAGTCGGACGTTCTTCGTATTATTCACGACTTCTCCGAGCTCGTGAAAGTTTTCCAAGCCGCTTTTTTCCCCCTGCTCAGCTCCGGCGCTAGGTCGTTGGCCATATTGACTTCGCGACCCAGATACACGTAGCACGTAATTTTCGACAACTTGGCCCACGCGACAGCGTCTCTGATCTTCGAACGTCGGCGAAGCTCAGAACTCCGGAGGCCTTCTCTCACTTGCGTGAATCGTGTCACTCCGAGCATCGTTCTCTCGATTCCCCGCTGCGCGACGCTGATCGCGTGTTCATCCTGCTTTCGTATAGCACAGGTCTCTGAGGCGTATGTTAGGGCAGGAAGAACAGTGGAGTCGAATAGGTGGGCACGGAGTCGGACGTTCTTCGTCTTCTTCGCGATTTCCTCGACGCTCTTGAAAGCTCCCCAAGCCGCTCGTTTCCTCCTGCTCAGCTCCGGCGCTAGGTTGTTGGCCATGTTGACCTTGCGACCCAGGTACACGCAGCTGGAGCATTCGGAGATGTTCGTTCCGTTGAACAAGAATGGGGCATCAGAAACTTTTCGTTAGTAATGAACATCGTCTTCATAAGGTTCAGCTACAGTCCAACATTCCCACATTCACGAAGTCGAAGTCAGTCAACATTCGCTCCGCCTGGCTAATGCTCGGTGCTGTGAGCACGATGTCATCAGCAAAGAGAAGATTGTGCAGCTATTGGCCGTCGACCTTCACTCCCATGTCTTCATATTCTTGTTCACGCTTGACGTTTTCGAGGGTGGCGCTGAAGAGCTTTGGAGATATGGTATCCCCTTGCCGAACCCTTCTCTTCACGTCGATGACGACGTTGTTGTAGAATGGAGAGATTTTTGTCGTGAATCCACTGTACAGCTCTCGAAGGACTCTAATGTTTCGACGGAGTCGACTCTCTCCTCGAAGTCGATCAACGTTAGGCACAGCGGCAGTCTGCACTTTCGCGATGCTTAGAAATGGTGTGTATGTAGTTGATTGTACTAAATCTTCTTCGAAGTACTGAGTGTTTGCACAGCTCTCCTCCGTGTAGCTTTAGGCTGATCGTATTTATTCAGAAGAGTGAACAGCTTATAAAACAACGGAACGGCAGATCGAGAGATAAGTCGTAACATCGCTTCAGTCGCAGACGTCCGATTCGGCTTGTCAGAGACGAGGACACCAATGCCGCCTACTCCTCTGCTGTCGCATGTTCCGAGGAACAGTTCTTCTCCGGAGTCGTAGGCGGCGTGTAGGGGTGGTGTCTTCTCGTCTCGGTCAGTCCGATGACGTCGTACTTCATCTCCCTGGGTTGCATCATAAGGTACTCGACGGATGCTTCCGATGCGGATGTGCGGGCGTTGTGAGTACAGATCATCATCCTAGTCCTTCTCAATGTGCGCAGCCTGGTTAGGCCTTGAGATTTATGCAGCCTCTCCGTGCTCGTCCTTCCCATCTGAATGTGAGTCAAATTCAGTCAAATTTTCCGGCCATTCGTTAACAATACAGAAGCCTGCTCAAATGTCAGCACCACTGTGGAATCAGGAAACACATCTGGTAATAATAGCTGAAGTAACCATACAATCTCAGTTTTTGAGTTTTGATTTCTAATGATTCGTTTCGGCCCATTGCTTACAGTTTTTCTTTCTTTTAAAAGTGCATGAACTCCCCTACTTTATATGAGAACACTAGACTTGGTTTTTGTCTTGTCTGGGAAGAGCGAAACAAAGATTTCTGATCAGCTACCCACATCAAATCAGTGTATGGCCAAATACGCATTCAAATTGCCTCTACGACATCCCGTAGAAGCAGAATACGTGGCGCATCCTCAAAGGATTTGACACACGCCGTTCATTTTCCTTCTGTCCTTTATACGAAAGCACGGAGATTGCCTTTTCTTTGCAATAAAAGTGCATGGGTCAAATTCCTGTTTTTAATCAACCTTTAAAGGATTCAGAACACTGCATACATAGTTAGGCTGCGTTATATGGCGACTTGATTCTAGTGCAGGTTATACATCCATACTCTTCCTCTCATACTAAGCTGATGATACCAGGCTGTCGCAAAATTAATTTCCGCTTCGAGGTATGTACAAATAAATAAAATTTTTATCCTAAATCATTCCGTCTCAGGGGAAGCCACACATACAGAAACAATTCACTAATTTGGCCAATGTTGAATCCTCCTCGATTTCGTTCATTCCTGTGTTCCATTTATTGTAAAGGATTATATTTATCGCACCTATTCGTTGGCAAAAATGCCTAGATTTTCTAGGGTTTTTACTTTTATTAATAGAGTTGTGCTTAAGATGAGTTATAGCAGTTTGAAGTAGGCGGTCCGTTTCGGCGATTAATTTTGCCATAGCCTGACACATTCTTGATGGTTCACCGCGTAGAGCTCAGTGCAAATCAATTATTGTACATAGTAGTCCTCTCATTGATCTCTTTCTTTTTTAACACATATCATCAAGTGATGCAATCATTGTATTGTGCAACAGGGCCGCATCGAACGGCAGTGCTTTATGGAGATTTACAGTTGCCTTACATGATTACTGTTCCAGCTACCTAACACTTGGGTTTCATATTACTGAGAAAATGTCGGAGACCGCGTCCTACAGTGGACCTAGTGCCAGGACAGTTGTCCAGGGTTGTGCCGTACTGCGAGAGGTAATTATCCTTCATGGGTTTTCCAAGCATGCCATTCAGCCACATTTAGGCGCAGTAAACATTTCAGCGGCGTGTTGCCAAGACTTCTCATGCAGACTTAGCATTTCAACACACTATATTCAGCGTGCTTCACAGTTTTCCCACCCTTTCATGCTTCGATGAAAATTCACAAAAAGCCGAACCATCAAGATTCTATTCGGATGCTGTATGTTTCTGTTCTGCCACATGTTAGAGGCGTTGACACTTCTGCCTCATCAAAGACCTTAACTAGCGGATAAGTTATTTCATTGTGAGTCCATGAAAAGGATAAAATGATAAAGGACGGTCCCTTTTAGGATGTGCCACACATTCTACTTCTACGGCATGTCGTGGAGGCGATGTTGTATGGATACATATTTAGCCATGCAATGCCTTACGGTGGCCAACCGTTAAAAAGTCAGCGTTTTATCCTTCGCAGACAAGTCTGGTACTAATTCACCGACCTGGAGGGATGGGAGGCTTGGTTGGCCTGGGCGGGAAATCTGAAGCAAGAACCTGGTATCGTCGACACCTCCTCCGACTGCGCTTCACGCTCCCTCAAGAGAAAATAACTGCTAAGATTGGCAGTGTCAGGCAATTTCTATAAAAATTGATGTGGAGCTCAAACAGTGTTCAGAAGGACGTACACAGTGGTTCGAATTTTCGCGTATGTCGCGCTGCATGCGGGTCGTGACTGACTTCACACTTCCTCCAGTTCTCCCAAGACGTAGTAGTCCTGACATTATACGATCCTGGCTGAGAGCGCGGAACACATTTTTGCTTCTCTGATGGTTTGATGCGAGTGCTATTGTGATGTGCAAGCAAAGGTCACCATATATAAATCAGTCGCAAGAGAAATGGCATGAGGGTGGCAAGTAATCGTCACTTCCGTGTTTTATTTCGACAATATTCCCCAACAACAACCTGTGTGTGGTTATTCATTTAGTGAACACATTGCATTTCGCATTTATGCCCATTGTCACACACGGGTCTCCATTTGGCGGTTCAAGTGTCACTTTCACCACAATGCTATCTTCCTCACCTCTTGTCCTGTTTAGTGCCTTCTTTCGGATCGTTGTGTTATTCGCCCGATGAGTGTTCATAAATACTGCAGTAAATACTTGGATAAAAGTGATACGAATGGACGAAACTTGATGCGATTAACACATCAGCTGCACATGCATTACTTATTTATTTATCGATTTTATTTTGTAAGTGAACAACCACGCAGGGTTAAAACAAACAAAAAACTGCAAAAAAAGGAACGTGATAAGGAATAGGAGAATACAGATAGTATACCACTGATGTCTTCTGCTATTTTGGCGGAATAGACGCACAAAACTCGTTGTCGTCACTTTTCCATAACTCCTTTTGAAGCAGCTTGATCAGAAAATAATTGAAACCATCCGAATACACTGTAGATGATGTAATCATTCAGTGGTTCAAAAAAAGTTGATTTGGTGACCTCTAGAATTTCGACGGCGGTGACCTCCGTCGTCTCTTGAGATAATTGCATGCACAGGAAATGTCTTCCCAACTGATCAGGATAAGCAACCTTTTAAGTAATTCTCTCGCCTTCTGCCTGTGGCATGCTCTGAAGAGTGCACTTTTTCGTAGCTGGCAGAAAAATTATGATCGCATTGATCTTTTTTTTTGAAATTTCTATCATCTAGATTACCCGATTCTTGGAAATCGTTCAATATCATGGGCCTCCACTTGGCCTCGGCTCCATCCACGGTAACTCAAAGCTCAGTGTTCAACTGAACTAAAGAATCTGTAATATAGCCTAGAGCAAGCGATCACAGTAAAGCGGTTCGAAAACTATCAGCTGCCCAAACCATCTGCAGTGTCAGTTGTTGATGGAAGATGTGATTTTTGCGAAATTAAGTTCTTGCTAGAAATCTCGTCCTAGGGAGGACGGATCGCAAAATGAGATGTTCACGAGAGCGCTCTGTCACCATCCGTCTATGGTCTCCTTGGCTTGTTGGTGTGATCGTAACAAAAAGGAGACAAGGGTCGAACTCCGTAGGAAGCGCGAAATGGCTCTAACACAATATAGGCGAAAAAAGATCAGAGAATCTTCGTGTACAGCGAGATTCTGTAGGAGTAGAGTTAAGCACAAAGTTATTGACTACAAAATAAATAAATTTTGCATCAAAGGAAGCCTAAGCTTGATACTAAACTCGGGCGACACGTTCTAGCTTCGCCAACACGTTTCCCTCTCCTCATGGCTAAACTCTCGTCCCACTTGCGGTATTCTAAACCTGTCCTTGTAGTTCTTTAAAAGCTACGCATGCAGAATAATAGGATGGGCACACGTCTGAGTATTGAATTTGCTTTAGCTCGTTGCTGCATGGTATACAAACCAGCAAACTAATAGCGTTCTTCAATTGCAGCTCCGATCCATTCATTTAATGCGTACTTTGGAAAAGGCCCGAGACTGCCCTACACGGCAACGTAAAAATGAGTGTCTCTGATCAAACTCAAGAATTTAGATACTTGGGAATGTTGAAATGGGTGTGCACCTACGCGGACAAGACAAGGGCTGCAGATCGTTCTCTTCGAACGAATGCCCACCACTATTTAATACAAGGAGCTGGAACAATGACATTTGTAAGGATGGTACTAAGGGCTTGCTACGTATGCATTAATTGTTGCAGGTGTCAGGACAACTATCGCGCCTTCCTTGCTTAAACCTAGCAAATTTGCTGCATTATGGGCCACCCTGTGTGTATATCCGTCACACCCGAGATCTAGCTGAACTTTCCATGCCGGTATCACCTGTATCACCTGTCGTCCCGTTGGTCATCGACTTGCTCGAGCGGGCGCCAGCAGCGTCTCCATTCGTCTCTGTCGCATGCCAGAGTGGTCCAATGGATCCTCCTCGCTCGAGGGACACGAAGAGCGTCATATCGGTCGTTTAGAGCTTTCACGAAGAAGTCCGACCAACGCATTGGTGGGCGTCCCGGTGTTCTCTTGACATCCCACGGAATCCAGCCGGTAACGTCTCTCGTCCAGCGGGTGTCTGCGAAGCGCATTACGTGGCCGGCCCACCTAATTTTCGACAACTTGGCCCACGCGACAGTGTCTCTGATCTTCGAACGTCGGCGAAGCTCGGAGCTCCGAAGGCCTTCTCTCACTTGCGTGAGGCCTATGTCATACCATCGCTCACCGCGAGCGAAGCCTAATCATAGGCTCCCATATCGACTCATCGCTTCGCGCGATCGATATGGAAGCTTATTGTTAGGCTTCGCTCGGGGTGAGCGGTGGTATGACATAGGCCTGAGTCGTGTCACTCCGAGCATCGTCCTCTTGATTCCACGCTGCGCGACGCTGATCGCGTGTTCATCCTGCTTTCGTATAGCCCAGGTCTCTGAGGCGTATGTTAGGGCAGGAAAAACGGTAGAGTCGAATAGGTGGGCACGGAGTCGGACGTTCTTCGTCTTCTTCGACGCTCTTGAAAGCTCCCCAAGCCGCTCGTTTCCTCCTGCTCAGCTCCGGCGCTAGGTCGTTGGCCATATTGACTTCGCAACCCAGATACACGTAGCTGGAGCATTCGGAGATGTTCGTTCCGTTGAGCGAGAATGGGGCATCAGAAACTTGTCCGTTCCTCATGAACATCGTCTTCGTAACTTTCAGCTGCAGTCAAACATTCCCACTACACAATCGAAGTCGGCCAGCATTCGCTCCGTCTGGCTGATGCTCGGTGTTATGAGCACGATGTCGTCAGCGAAACGAAGATGGTGCAGCTGCTGGCCGTCGACATTCACTCCCATGTCTTCCCATTCTAGTTCGCGCATTACGTTTTCGAGGGTGGCGCTGAAGAGCTTCGGGGAGATGGTATCCCCTTGCCGAACCCCTCTCCTTACGTCGATGACGACGTCGTTGGAGAATGGAGAGATCTTGGTCGTGAATCCACTGTACAGCTCTCGAAGGACTCTGATGAACTGAGTAGGAACGCCCTGAGTGAGCAGGGCGTCGAGGACCGCTTCAGTCTCGACGGAGTCGAATGCCTTCTTCAGGTCGATGAACGTAAGGCACAGCGGCAGTTTATACTCTCGCGACACTTCGATGAGCTTCGTAATGGTGTGTATGTGGTCGATCGTGCTGAATCCTCTCCGAAATCCTGCTTGTTCGCGTGGCTGTCCTTCGTCCAGCGTTCTGCTGATCCTATTCAGGATGACTCGAGTGAACAGCTTGTAGACTACGGACAGCAGGCAGATCGGGCGATAGTTGCCAATGTCGTGCACGTCTCCCTTCTTGTACAGCAAGACGGTCTTGCTGGTCTTCCACTGAGATGGAACCTCGCACTCCGACAGGTAACGTGTGAAGAGCCGCGCCAGAGTGTTGATGAGCGCGGGCGGGAGGTTCTTCAGGTGTTCGGGTCTGATCCTGTCAGGGCCGGATGCTGTACGTTTCTTCACCGACGAGATGGCGTGTCGGATCTCGGAAGGGGGAACAGAGGGAACGACGTATCCATCCTGCGGAAGATGGCATGGGGGCAGGTGGACGTGGCTATCGAAGAGATCGGAGTAGAAGTCGTGATGACCTTCTCCATGGTCCTTCTGGAAGAGGTGACGGTTCCGTCAGGACGTCGGAGAGCGGTCACTTTGGTCTTTTAGTTGGATGCTCGGATGCCCGGATGCTCAACCCTGCCTCTGCTGCTTCAGCCAACACTTCCGCCCTTCTCTCCTTGAGATCTTCCTTCATCGCCGCTCTGCATAGCTTCGCAAGCTCGGACGTCAGCTGGTAGTTGCCTGACTCTCGTGCTGCTCCACGCTGGCGTAGAGTTTCCGGAGACAGGCGTCTCTTGGTGGTCTTCAAGCTCTCGGCTCCCTTAGCACTATCTTGGAGATGGTGCACGAAGCGGTCGTATCCCTCGTCGACGTTTCCATGACGGCATCTTCACAAAGGCCGGCAAGAGAGGTGTAAAGGTCCCAGTTGATGATCGTTCTGGGATTCCTCTTCTTGAACTTCGCGGCCTTCTCTCTTTGACGCGAAAAGCGAAACCTCGCGCGAAGGTGGCGGTGGTCCGATCCCGTGTAGAACTTGGGGACAACGGAGACGTCGGTCAGGCAATACTTGCGATTGAAGATGATGTTGTCGATCTCGTTGTGGAACTGCCCACCGGGGGATTCCCAGGTCCATCGTAGAGAGGGAGGCTTCTGGAACTGTGAGTTTCCATGGATGGTCTTGGTCGACATGATAAACTCAGACAGCCTTTCACCTTGCTCGTTCCACTCCAAACCGTGGGTTCCGATGTGAAGTTCTTCCGGCGACCTTCGCGGTCCGATCTTGGCGTTGAAGTCGCCGACAATCACCTTGTAGAAGGTGTGATCTTCCTTATAGAACTTCTCCAGCTCCACGTAGAAGGCTTCGACCTCTTCGTCGTCGTAGTCGGATGTTGGGGCATACGCGACGAACACAGTCAAAGCTGGCACGGAACCACATCGCTTCAGTCGCAAACGTCCGATTCGGCTTGTCAGAGACTCCTACGAATCGATGTTCATGGCCAAGCGCGTGTTGACGAGCGCCGCGTACTCCCCTGCTGTCGCATGCTCCTGTAGGGGGTGGTGTCTTCTCGTCTCGGTCAGTCCGATGACGTCGTACTTCATCTTCCTGGCTTGCATCATCATATCCTCGACGGATGCTTCCGATGCAAGGGTGCGGGAGTTGTAAGTACAGATCGTCATCCTAGTCCTTCTCAATTTGCGCAGCCTGGTTAGGCCCTGAGATTTTAGCAGCCTCTCCGTACTCGTCCTTCCCATTGCTGCAGAAATGGGGGCTCTTTCGGGGTGAGGGGAATGAGGCCCTTTAGTGCTGCTGTTTTTGACTTGAGTACACACAGGTAGCTAGTCGGGCGCTGTCGTGCGGGCGAAGAACTCCGGGCAGCCAGCCAGACTGCCCGAAGGGACGGGGCGAGACTTTTGAGGCGGCCTCGAATCGCCTTATGATGTACTCCCAGTCTACCAAGTGCAAGCTTTTGGCCGAGCCGACACAGTTACAATCCGCACAGTCACGGACACATCCACGCACACTGTGCATGAACATGCCGCTCCCACGCACAAGGAGCGCGTCGACCCGACACGGCAGGAGCAAGGAGTCCATCCCCCTGCATCCCACCTGCGTCTCTGGGCAGTACACGGTCGCATTTGGTTCGCGTTTAATTCCCCTATCCACCACCCGGGGACGCGCCACGTGGCCCTGCGACAAGCGTCCCGAGATCCCTCTTAACAAGAGAGCCCGAAGGCTCTCTATCGAGGGAGATCCGTGGTCCATGCCGGTATAAGAAGATATCTCGTTTTCGTGACTTACTCACCATCAGATTCTTTTCAGTCAAATCTTTGAATGATTAGGCAACCAATGAGTAAAACAACAACCTATCGCTTGCAACAATGAGAATTCTTTCGACATGGCACACCTGTTGGACGGGGACGGACTCGAACGAAGCAACGGTGATTCAGCGGTCGCAGTGTCAACAAGCCCTTCAGCGCCACCGCGTCTGGAGGTTGAACAGAGCATAATGAGGAGAAATCGAGATATGCGAAGCGATGCTGTGATAGATAAGCAGTAGAACTGATGACCGGACACCTAAGCGCCTAATTGGGTTTTACCTGGTTGCAGAGGCAGAGTCGAATATTAGATCACCTATATACGCTGAAGCTCATGACTTTCGAAGTTTTCTGGAAGTTCTGCAGCTCGCATATCGGGAACCAATTTTGAGGCGATCAGGAAAAGGCCGCTGTAAATCTTTCATAATCTCCTGAATCTGCATTCCACTTAATTTAAAGCCATAACCCAACCACCCCATAAGGCTGGAATACGTTGACTTGACTCTCAGTAGATTAATGTCGCGTGCATGTCTACCAGCACTACCTCGTAGCAGGCCACATAGTTTTCTTTAAACCCTCATTGTCATCGTGCACATTTCTGTTTAGGCTACATCTCGCTGTTAGTTTAGGGGGCCCGCCTTCGGTCGAGAGGGGAGACAGGGAGTAGAGTTGGTCCGGCTCGGACGACGGTGACTGTTTTCCCGTCTCCGAGCCTTATATTCTTGTCGTGTATTTATGTATCTATATCTATAAAGTCATGAGAGATCTTTCATATATCTTATGTAGCCGTCAATTAAATTGCACATAAACATGTGATATCTCGGATGCCCCAACCGCTACACTCAAAATGAAGCGGGGATCCGAAGGATATTATAAGAAGCACAGTTTAGGAAGTAGGAAGTACGACTCGAAGGGATAGGAACCAGCTCGTGACTTTTTCAAGTAGAGATTTTTGCCAGTAGAATCTGCTATTAGAATTCGAGAGACCGTCTGCTCGCCTATCACTCTATGAGGCAGTTCGCTAGAAAGGGGCTTCAACTCGGCTAAATCCGGTTTTACGATATTTTCAGTACGACTATTGAGAGAATCACCACTGAAAATGTGATCTGCGTGTGTCTTTATTAGGCAGGTTTTCAAACACTTTCCAGTGGATTTAACTCTTTCACATAGGTTATGAAGAAACTGTGACAATAGTGTAGCTACCACTAGGTGGCTCACTTTTGATTTCCATTCTAATTCTTCGGAAATTCTAAAAGGCAAATAACGGAACAAAAATGAGCCAGCAAGAAGCGCAAAAGTGGAAGTTACATGGACTAAGATAATCTAATATAACAGTTTGCTCATTTTCTTTGAAACTTTTAAATGAAATTAGTATAGGTCATAGTTTGTTGCCACTATAAGTGATCTAGCGAGCAAATGAGGTGCTTGACCTCTAGGGTGTTATAAGTTTGTTTAGAAACGCCTGAACGAAATTCGCGATTTCTTGTTCTCTGCGAATTCAAGCCTAAGAAATATACTTATGGCTGGTGCTTCTGTTATGAAGAATGGGCCTTAGCGTAGTTTGGAGAATAGTTTTATTGTATTAGGTTGAGGAATTTTAGTGTTTAAGTTTGTGCCGTTCTCTTCTAAAAGTTTTATTTAAAAGATCTCTTTTAACAGCTTATTTGATTTTAATAGCAAGAACATCTTTTCTGTTCTACAAAATTATGTTATATGATTTTAGAGTAATTTAGATTTTTATTATTTTTAAAGTGAGAAATGAAATACCCAGGAGGCAAGAATCAGCATTTTCCAAACCTGCTCTTCTTCGCATTTCGTCGTGGCCAAAAAGGAATGGAAGCAGCCTGGGATATTTTCGAGATGGAGGAGGGGTCATAGGTGAGTCTACAGCACGGAAATGGTATGCGAAGTTCAAAACACCGAAGGCGAGAGTTAGGGAGGATCTCCATCCAATGAAGACAATGATCTACGTTGAGTGGGATTGCAAGGGGGTGGTGCTCTGGGAGATGCTAGAAAGAAAAGCTGCGATCAACAAAGAGCTGCTACATTGCCGAACTCCTCTGCGTTAGTTAACGCTCTTCGTCTGATCGTAACGTCAGGCCAGACCATACTTCTCCATGAAAACTCCTCAACATTCATTCTCATTCTTATCTCCCACGGAGTGACGGCTTAGCTCTGCTGCTGACTACCTCAAGAGCTCAGTGTTTTCGAGCACGACTCCCTGGATTCTCGGCACAGTTCGGATACGCTGGTCTCCTTTGCTTAAGCCTGCCTCCTTGTGGCTGAGAGCTTAAAGTTTTACCGTAAGCCACCCTACAAAGTATACTGTCTCGTCATTTATTTCTCTACGTCATGTCTGATAACGTTGCTCCAAAAGCTCTTCAGGGAAGTAAAGGGAAGAAGGGTAGGGTCAAAATCTCTCCTCCCAACTCAGATGACGACTACAGGTAAGCGATGGACCTCGTTGTCAACGACCAATCTCTGCCACCGCATCTGAAAGCAGTTCTGAGTTGCAGGTTCGAAATGAAGCAGCAATTATCTGTTATGAAGCGGTTCAAGGAACCGCGGACTGGAAGCCGAAGTCGCTGAATTAAGATCAAAAATCAACACATTTAATCAAACTGTGTCGAGTTAGTACTGATCCTCAGGGTACCACCATGCCAACTCATGCTCAGCTTGAGGAGACTGAGCGTAGATGATCAATAGTTATCATCGCTGTGAGGGAATCTGCAGCTCCTGTTTATAGGAAAGTATAGCTTATGATTAGAACTGCGTAAGGCTAATACTTGATTTCTTTTCTATTCATTGGCAACCTTCACGATTTACCGAATAGGTCGACCTTTCAATGACAAACCTCACCTTTTGAAAGTCATATTTCCGTCGTTTTTTGCTCCATTAGTGCTGAAAGGAGCTCCGCACCTCCGATTCTTTTCTGAAAAGGAGGTCTTCATTATACCGTCTCTCATTAAATCTGAACGTTGTTGCAATAGGAACGAAAGACTTTCTCGCTTCAATAATTCTTCACACCCCGCAGAATATGCGACTGCCTCCGTACAGAATAACCACCATGGTTTAATGTCATTCCGTAACAATCACATTTCAACTTCTCCGAGAAATGAATTAAATGGTCCTTCTCAACTTACGAAAAACGTCTGAACCTTTCTCGGAGTATATGCTCAAGCATTCAGTGAGTTGAAGCTATATTCCATCAGCGGTTAGGAATAGAAGTACTGTTGCGATGCTTCTCCAGAGTAAGGGCAAGGGTAATAAATAAATAAATAAATAAATAAATAAATAAATAAATATTATCGTATTAACAGAGACATGTCTAAATCAAAATATCGATATGACCCCCTTCTGAGTGGTAGATGCTCTCAATATGCAATCTTAAGATGTGATCGCACTGCTGAAAGAGGCGGTGATTCGCCCTCCTAGCGCTAAGATCCCTACCACGTTCACCAGTTTTCAGCGAATCTATAAATGATTCGTACTAACTACTGTGTTGTAATCTACAATGTGGGATTATTACTATTCGATTTATGGCTGTTTATAGTGGTGGAGAGAACTTTCTAAACATGTGTCAGGCTCACATACTTGTTCAGATTGTTCGATTTGAAACAATGGGCAATAATACTCTTGACCTTGTGCAACGACAGACGTTTCATTTCCGGACTAAGAGTCTGCCCAGCGTTAGGAGATAGTGACCATTCAGCCCTTCGATTTCCGATTAATGCTCGATCGCCCGCTAGCCCTTCTTTATGAGAGAGAGACATCGAAAGCTAATTGTGACAGTATTACTAATTATTTACAAAGCTTCGATTGACTAGGTTCTCTAAATAGTGCTAACTCTGTTGATGGGCACGAACTTTTGGTTAATATTTTGCACCATTGCATTGACAAGCTTGCTCCAATGAGGAAGAAGTCATTAAGTTCTGTTCTCCCCGATTACCTTGCAAAACTTTCAAAAAGAGGGAGGAAGCAGTTCTTAACGCCAAACATACAGATTTGCCTGAGGGTTTGTATAGATTTAAAACTGAGTGACCGGTTTCAAGTGACATTGAGGAGATTCAATGCTTCTATTGAAAAATGAATCATAAGATAAGGCAACAGATATTCATTTTACAGGCTTCTAAAGTTTTGATTGAGAGAAAAAAATAGAATTCCTCCGTTCCGTTCTTCAGAAGTTCACATTCTGTACAGTGACGAAGACAAGGCTGAGTTGTTGGCAACCACATTTGCACAATATTTCAAGGGTGCGATATGTGTAGAAGCTGGAGTAGAGTCATGAATGACTGCGCCTCGTTCCATAAATGGGATATTCTCAGATTGCAATGAAAAGGCCAGAAAGTCTTTCCCCTCTATAGTATCCCTTTACAATTCATTAAGAAAATTGCCCCTGTGATATGCGACCCACTAGAACACATTTCTAATCTGTCTTATGAAGCGAGAGGTGCCCAAAATGGGTTAAATACCTAAGAAGCCACCACTAGGTGTTGTAGGCAACCTTAGACCTATTAGCATCACATCGATATTGGCACGACTTCTCTAAGAGTTTTGCAGTGAGCCATCCTAGTCATCTTCGCAAGTATGGGGTAATATTACGCAATCAGCTCGGTTTTCAGAACGGAAAATCAACGGTAACGGCAACGGTTCAATCTCTGAACGACCGAATAAAATATCTAGAGGGAAATAAGGTGACATTGTCTATTTTGATTTTACTAAGGCTTTTGGCCGAGTATCGCCTGTCCATCTGTTATATAAGAGGACAATTGGTGCCCATCCACGCATCCATCGTTTCTTGGACTACCTCGTTCCTGTCTGATGGAAAATTTACTGTTCGGGTTAACATGTCGTTCTCAAGTTACAGAAACATAAATAGTGGAGTTCCTTAGGGTGTAGCTCTCTCCTATACTGTTCAACATTCACACATACGATTTGCTGAACCTTTTGAAAGATAGTGGAGTAAAATGTTGTGCGTTTGCTGACGATATTAAGATTTATCGGTCAATATCGAGTGATGAAGATGCTGCACAACTTCAAAGCGCTATCGATATTGTTCAGAAGTGGCCTTCGAATGGCAGTTACTATTTTCGGAGGAAAAGTGAAAAGTGCTTCAACTATGGGCTAGAGGTCAACCAATACACTATCAATAACTCATCACTCAGTTGTGAGACAGGGTTAGAGACCTAGGGCTCCTAATCACGAGTTTGACAAACACTGTACAATGTGTACTGATTTCGAGTGCGTTAGCTAGCCAAGATAGCACAGGTTTATTGGGCTGACGTTTCGGCCGTATCGCCTTCGTCGGAGCGCACTGGAAAGCCAGAAACGTGTAAAATTATCCCACCAAGCACCATTTCAAATTGAGAAAACAAATTCAAGGACCGTATGGACCAGAAGAGGAACCATGCAACCGAGGCTGGAAGGCTCACCTAGAAGTGCAGAGAAGGACCCGTTGGAGTCGCCCACAGACCAAATGACTGGTAGGTAGGTGACCCAGAAGCCGTGCCGCGGCCCTGACCTGAGGACTCCGGAGGTCAGAATCCATAGAGGTCAAGGAATGGGGCGAGTTCGTTGGCTATGGCCAGACATTCATCCTTTCTGTTCAATTTGGGATTTTTGCTGTGTATCCAAAATGCCTCCAATGTTTTGCGTGCAGCTGTTTGTTTCTCTTGCGCCAGAATTCGCACTGTCACCTCAAACTCTGCATTATGCCCTTTTCTCATGCGCAAGGTTCTCGGATCACTGCAGGCTCTGCAGGACAATCTGCGTCTTAGAGAAAACCGTGAGATGAGAGGAGAGGACAACATCGATCGATAGAACCTGCACTCCCCGCTATCCCTTTTCCAAAACCCTTTTTCAAACCCCAAGACCCTAACCCTTCAATAGATACCAAGTTCCGCCTGTTTTCAACATCATTGCTTAACACCATTAAGGCTCACACCAAAAAGCGCAGAAACTGTAACCTCACTAAGGCACAAAGGCAAGGGCTGAAAGAGATACAACATCTCTCGAAAAGCGGCACCCTAAAGTCTCCATCAGCGACAAAGGTGGAGAGTTTGTTGTGATGTCGCAAACATTAGACGCTGCTATGACGCAGCTACACTTGCAAGATCGTTCTCTTTATCGCCCTGCAACAGCTGAGGAGTACAGCAAGGAATGCCGGAAGTTAAACAGGGTTTGGACTCAAACGGCTCAATCCGCATTCCTTCCTAAGGCGCTCACTGCCCGACTTAGGTGCGACCTTCCCGTCTGTCCGGTTCTCTATACACTTGTCAAGACCCATAAACTCTCGCCCAATGGTCTTTCGTCCAACAATCCTTCCGATTTCAAAGTTCGTCCCATAATCAGTAACATAGGGGATTTCACCGATAGGATTTCTTGGTTCCTTAACCTCATTCTCTCACAATTGCTTCAATTTATCCGCGCCCATCTTACTAACACAAATATGTTTCTTGATAAGTTAAGGGAATCTAGATTCAGACGCAATCACGTCATGGAGTCGTTTGACGTAACCTCTCTGTATACCAACGTTTCAAATGATAATGCAGTGCAAGCGATATGTGAGCTCCTTATTGAGCACCGCACGGATATTAACACTTACGGTCTCTCAGTACAAAACATCATAGACCTTCTAGAGCAATGCCTAGGTTGCTCCATTTTTAGGTGGGCGGGTAACTATTATAAACAAATTAGGGGACTCGCTATGGGCCAAAGGCTAGCGCCAACGGTGGCCATTGCTTTCATGAGCAGGATAGAACAACCTGTCCTAGAGCGGCGTCCGGTCATGTATGTGCGTTACATAGACGACTGCTTCGTCGTTTGTTCCACACAGAAAGAAATGGACGCTTGCTTTGAAATCCTGAACAAACAAGCTCCCAGTATACAGTTCACTCGGAAGAAGCCGAGTGAGGACTGGCTACCTTTCCTGTATGTTCAGGTCCAACTAAGGAGGGGTTTCTACAGAACGAAGTGGTTCCGTAAACCCAGCAGTAAAAACATAATCATCCACTTCCGGGCTGCACATCCCCTAAAAACAAAGCTTGGCGTCACAAGAAACATGTTTAAATGGGTGGAAAAAGTTTCATCTGGGAGAGAGGAAAAGGCAGAGTCCTTGGAGAAGGCTAGATGTATTGCGCATTCCAATGGCTACCCCACAACCAGCCAAACTGTGCGCATACTTTCCTCCGAACGCAGAACTAACACAGTGGAAAACGACGACAAAATCCCGTTCTGTTTTCCATTCATAGATGACGCACTAAGCGCACTATCCGGGCCTCTTTACGTCTTTACGATCTTAGTGGTACGGTTAGGTTAGTAGAAATACCGCCCCCAAACCTTAAGCGGCGGTTCATCCGAAATCGGCTTTACGATCGATATTGTCCCACCCCTGGGTGCGTCATCTGCCCATATGGGCGAGTGGGCGACTGCTTGATCTTGGGGGCCATCTATGTAATTTCGTGCAGGCGGTGCGGAGATGAGTATGTGGGGGAAACGGGTCGTCCGCTATGCGTGCGGATGAAGGAGCACATCAATGGTTTGGAAAAGTCAAACCCTTCAACTCGTCTAGGATCTCATCGGTTGCAAACGCACGATAATGCAGAGTTTGAGGTGACAGTGCGAATTCTGGCGCAAGAGCAACAAACAGCTGCACGCAAAACATTGGAGGCATTTTGGATACACAGCACAAATCCCAAATTGAACAGAAAGGATGAATGTCTGGCCATAGCCAACGAGCACGCCCCATTCCTTGACCTCTGTGGACCTCTGGAGTCCTCAGCTCAGGGGCCGCGGCACGGCTTCTGGGTCACCTACCAGTCATTTGGTCTGTGGGCGACTCCAACGGGTCCTTCTCTGCACTTCTAGGTGAGCCTTCTAGCCTCGGTTGCATGGTTCCTCTTCTGGTCCACACGGTCCTTGAATTTGTTTTCTCAATTTGAAATGGTGCTTAGTGGGATAATTTTACACGTTTCTGGATTTCCAGGCTCCGACGAAGGCGATACGGCCGAAACGTCAGCCGAATAAACCTGTGCTATCTTGGCTAGCTGACGCACTCGAACTCAGTACACATATTCACTATGCCGAGATTTATGGAAAGTCGAACATGGAGTATTATACTGTACACTGGTTTCCAACAAAGCAATGAGAGTAATACCCACCGTGTTCAGAGCTATATCTTCTTATGGTAGTAGCTTACTTCTCCAAGTATATAAAACACTTATCAGGTCAATTCTTAAATGTGGGACTCCAGT
>OX377204.1:58958646-58981287 GCA_947396885.1 Heligmosomoides polygyrus polygyrus | reverse complement strand
AGATCAACAGTGACACTGAGAAAGTAGTAAAATACTGTTTCATTTTATATTTTAAACTTCATCAAGTCATATTGCGTGGCTTTTCTTAAATCCAGCAATTGCGTGACAGATATTAATCAAAGATGTTATTAAACTTTTCCATTCAAATTAATTTATTAATTAGATTATTTATTTTATGGACGAATGCAGTTCGAGTAGTATAGGAACCAATTTCTGATTTTCCGTCAATACGAGAAGAGCACTGATTGAACGCATTGAGGTAAAAGTGACAGTATGCCATCAGTTCGTTAGGACCAACTCTCCTTAGTTTCCGACTTACTGTTGGTGATGTTTTGAGGGGGAGGCTGCTTTTGGTTGCGTAGCCAAATGCTTTGATTTGTGAAATATGAGGAAATGCTATTATTAATAGATTATAGAAACTATTGACTATCATCTCTGTTGGAAGGCAGAGGTACAGTGTGCGCTAGCAAAGGTCGCGCTCGAAAAATCAAGGAAGAACAGAAGAGTAATTTTCACGAGGATGTTAGCTTCGGCCGAATTTTATTTGAGATTTTGAGAATTTGGCTTTTGAAATTTTCGGCAGTCCTCAGAGTAAACGTACACTTTGGAAACAATCAAGAATTCGAAGTTATTCACTACGGATGTATACAAATTATTTATTTGTTTTTACAGCATCTCTACTTTGTCGCTAATGAATTCAAAGTAAGGATTGTCATTTATCTGACGGCTTAGTTTTTGTTAGGCAGTTTCATAGCTGCTTTGTATGTATTTATGGTTTTTTGGGTGGTTAAAAAATTATCGATTGATACTATAAAAAGTCTGGGTAAAATGAAGTGATCTTGTTTTGGTTCCTCTTTAAATGTAGAGAGGTTTATTCAAACCAATAGCCTGATGTAATCCGACCTTAATCCTGAAGATGCGAACGTTGTTGTCGAGGTCGTTGTCCTTCTGAACACAGTTGGATGATCCGGCGGGTAGAGTGAATGGAGTGGCAACAGATGGAGTAGTAGGAGTACAATTGCTATGGTGAGAAGTATATGAGTGGGGAGGGTGGTGGGGGGGGGGTAGAAGGGGGAGGGGTGTTTACATAGGTTCTCGGGGAGATGGGATACGGGTGGGGTGTAACTAATCATGGCTATTTTCGTGAGATAGAGGATGTCGTAAAAGTTGTTCGAGTGGAGGAACGGCGTGATTGATAAATGGGGAAGGAACGGTCAGGAGGCACGGGTGGGATAAGAAAAGATCAGCAGCCGGTGTTCGGACTGTGTAATGCGTTTCACGGAAGTGAGTGGGTTGTGATAAACAGTCAACAAGTCCGTTGTAAACTGCGGCGAATGCTTGAGGAGCTTTCTTTTTTTAGAATGAATTCTGTCGACGGAATGGGAAGAAAGAGCCTTATCTTATAAATTATAGTTGCTATAGGATGTGGCATTATTTTCTACGGAAATATCTGTGTATTTCCATGTTTCAAACTAAAAAAGAGTGAAACATTACAGCGCTGTGCAACACCATCAAAATTATTCAAGAGAATAAAATTATTGCATGAGGTGTGGTGCGGCTGGGCCGAGACTTCATTTGTTGCTCAGATTCTTATGTTAGATGTCTAGAATTCTGGTCAACCTCATGCGAGGGAGCAACTTTATGCGCTTCAACTTCGCGTAGTGCGAAGGACAGAGAGAAAAAGGTTATTTTCAATAACAAGAGGAAAGAGTGCCACATCACAGTGCGTTAGAGAACAGAACATTAACTTTGGCTTAATAGGAAACGGTAAAGAAACTCGAGTTCGTTTATTAGGGTTTTAATCTAAAGAAGAAACCCTAATGAGACTGAAATACAACACTGCCTGTTCGTGTTGTATTTCAGTAAAAACAACAGCAGTAAAGAAAAGGGCCTCATTCACCTAGCCCCACATGCCCTACTTCTGGAACGGGTACGTGGAGTACGGAGAGGATGCTAAAATCTCACAGGCTAAACAGGCTGCGCAATTGAGAAGAACTAGGAGGACATTTACTAGGATGACGATCTGTACTTAAAACACTCCGGAGAAGAACACGCAACAGGAGGGCAGCAGCCGGCGACGGTGTCTTCATCGGCACGCACTTTGCAAAGGCATAACGAGTTGAATCGGACGTGTTCACATTCATCACGTACTCTCCAACGTCCAGCTTCGTCCACGAAGAGGTTGAGGCTTTCTGCGTGGAGCTGGAGAAGATCTAAAAGGAAGGCGCACCTTTTACAAGGTGTTCGTCTGCGACTACTTAGATTGCCAGAAGAACTTCACTTGGGGACCCACGGTTTGCAGCTATACGAGCAAGGTGAAAAACGTCCGAGTTTATAATGTCGACCAAGACATTTCGCAATTGCAGAAACTGCCCGCCCTACAATGGAATTGGGAATCTCCTAGTTGCCAGTTCCGCAAGGAGATCAACTACATCATCCTCGACCGCAAGCATTACCCTATCGTTCTCTTCCTTGTCCTTAAGCTTTACACGGGACCGGACCACTGTCTGCTTTGCGCGAGGTACCACCTTCCACAGAGAGAACTGAGCCAAAATGTCCGTTTTCGTAATGATTCTTTACCGATTCCAGTCCACTTTGAGCTTGATATCTGTGATTGGCAGACTCTGAACGTGGGCAGAAGGTCAACAATGTGGAGTGGGAATGGTTCAGAACTCCGTTACGAGAGGCCCCTTGCAGATATGCAGCGTACTTTTTGAATCAGCGTTTGAAGCTGCATCAAGTCAAGTTGTACATCACATTTCAAACAACCACTGCCACATTATTCATTCTTTGTAAGATTGATACGACCAACGCCAACAGACCATATCGTAATCATAATCGTGGTAATATTCATTGAATATGCCACCCTTATCGTTACCTGGAAGCCCATATCAACATCTGTACACCTGTGTCACCAATCATCCCGTTAACCGTAGAATTGCTCGGACGGGCGCCAGCAGAATCTCCATTCGTACCTGTCGCGTGGTAGAGTGCTCCAATGGACCCTCCTCGCTCGAGGAACACGAACAAGATAATATCGTTCAATCACAGCTTTCATGAAAAAGTTCTATCAATGCGTTGGTGGACGTCCTGGTGTTCTGAACATCCCGTGAAATACAGTCGGTGAGGCTCTCGTCAAGCGGGTGTATGCGAAGCGCATTATATAGCCGGTCCACCTAATTTTGGCCAACAGGCCCATGCGGCAGCATCTCTGATCTTCCAACGTCGACGAGGCTCTGAACTCCGGAGACCTTTTCTCAGTTGCATGAGTCGTGTCACTCCGAGCATCCTCCTCCCGATTCCACACTGCGCGGCGCCGATCGCGCTGCTGCATAGCCCATGTCTTTAAGGCGTACGTTAGGGCAGAAAAAGCAGTGGAGACAAATGGGTGGGCACGGACTCGAACGTTCTTCGTCTTCTTCATGAAATCCAGTTGGTGACGGCTCTCGTCCAGCGGGTGTCTGCGAAGCACATTATAAGGCCGGTCACCCTGATTTTGGCCAACTTGGCCCATGCGACAGCATCTCTGATCTTCCAACGTCGACGAAGATCTGAACTCTGGAGGCCTTTTCTCACTAGCATGAGTCATGTCACTCCGAGCATCCTCCTCCCGATTCCACACTGCGCGACGCCGATCGCGCTGCTGTATAGCCCATGTCTTTAAGGCATACGTTAGGGCAGAAAAAGCAGTGGAGTCAAATGGGTGGGCACGGACTCGAACGTTCTTCGTCTTCTTCACGACATTTTAGCCGCTCTTGAAAGCAAACTCCAACTCTTGAAACCTTAGGATTCTCGCGATATATATTTCAGGGCGTTCTTCTGCCAACGAGGTTAATAGGTGGAAACTTTTTTTATTGGCCTGAGGTTCTCGTCGTTCTCAGAGGCCTAAAAGCATCTCGAGGGGTTAGATTGGTGTTAAACCTGGCCAAGCGCTCCAGGCGCGCTAGCATCTTTGATCTACAGTTGTAAACACACTCCGAAAGTCTCAAATTATGAAGCAACTTAGGCAGTGCTCCACCGTTGGTGTGCAGCGGTTGCGCTACCACCATAAGTCAGTCGGTAACGAGTAGCGAATAGAACACACTGCACAGGCCTCATATTGCCATAATATCGAGAACAGTGTGCCCTCCCCTAATAGTCATTTTCATAGCTCGCAGGGCGGTGCAAAAGGGGAGGAATCGTTTGTTATGCTATCTGTTATCTTCTTGCGGTATCAGTGCTGGATTTTTTGCTAGAATTCCAGAATGCTTCGAGTGCTTTTCTAGACAAAACGTCTGTCTCGAACGTCAACATTCTACACTCGATATCACATTCGCTGCCGCCACGCACCACCACTCTATGCTTTCCAAGTGGTGTTAAGACGTTGCAGCGTCGTTTACGAGCTAGGTGTTCTTTGATACAAACTCCTAGTGGTCTACCGGTCTCTCTAATATAGATGCTGTTACATGCCTTACACTTAATCTCGTAGATTGCCCCATTTTTACACATTCTTCAGCTCTAGTACGGGTGCTGACTATGCAGTTCTCTGATGTGCATTGTCTGTCATATAGTCGATTCCTTATAAGCTGCTTTTTGAGATGAGCTTGGTGAATACACCTCCGTAGGCAGCACTGAACTTACTGGATAAAGGGAAGGCATAGAGAATCTTTTTGGAGTGCGCAACGTCGCGACCCTTCGGACGCCTTCGGTGTAGTTGAAGTGGTACCGTACATCCGTTTTTGGCAGCTATTTGTGAAGTTAATAGCAGCGATTTACGCCTACCACCATCTTCATTGCACACAGGAGCTGTCGTCCCAAACATCTTTCCCACTACAACACGCTTCACTGTGATGGATGTAAGACGAGCGTGAAGCATGATATTCTTGGAACTTCCTTTACGATACCACATTACGTTTACCATGCCGTTGGATACTTTAAGTCGGGTTGAGATAGGTAAGTCAACCGTTTCGTGGGACTTCTCGTGTGAGTTTAATGTACTGTGATTGCTCGTTCATTATGAGGAAACACTCATCCATCTCGGACTGTGTTGATGTGTTATGATAAAGCAATCATCTATATATCTGCAGTGCATTAAAGGAAACCGTTCCAGTCATGCTGTTCAGGTAGTAGTAGTAGTTGACGACGCTCTAACCAGCCGAACAGTTTTTCATGTAGATTTTTTCAAGTATTTCGATGGGGGTCGGCGCAATACTAATCGGTCTGTAATTAGTTACAAGGCTTGATTTGAAACTTTTCGGTATCCGAGTAACTAGCTCTTGTTTCCACATTGAAGAACTTCTTCTAGTACAACAGAAGCACTAAGAACCATCAGCAACGGTTTACAGAGATTTGTAGCACACTTTTTGAAAGCTACCTGAGGAATACCATCGAATGTTGAAAGAGAACACTCTCTTAAGGTCATAAGGTGTCTTAGAACGTCATTATCGTCGAAAGTGATATTCGTTACACGATGACGCGTTGTAGTACTCAACCGTTCCACAGATTGCGGATTACTTGAGGTACTAATAGAAAATACGCTTGAAAAATATTTTGCGAGCGCTTCCGGTTTTTGTTTGTCATTGACAAAGACATTGCCCTCTTCATCTTCAAATGTAGGAAGTTTTCCACCACCTTTCAATTTACTATGAATGAAACTAAAAAATTGCTTTGAGGTTGCATTCCTAGCCAATCTTCTTTTGTAGTTCGAGTAAAACTTTTTAATACGAAAATTGATATCAGAACATTCTTTTTTGTAGAGCGAATTAGAATCATTTTCAGAGAGTCTTGCTTTCTGGTTAGGTAGATTTTGAATGTCTCTCGGATATCTCATTTCTTTACTATGTAAGTAGGTGAAGGGAACAACTCGACGCTACACTTATAGCGATGAAATTTTCATGGACGTGTTGTCCGGGGCATGACGATGGGCTTTGGTTGCTGTGCTCATCCTGGAGCGCGGTCTGAGGGCGGAAGAACGTCCAGCCCTTCAGCACAACTCCACAACCTTTGCTCCGCCCGGATGCCACGAGCACCACAACCAAAAAATAATGGTTTGAACCCAACCGCCGAAGCACTGAGGCCGAAGCCGTGCACTGCGAAACATCCCTCGTCGCTATGCAGGCTGTGGCGTATGCGGCGCGGGTTGTCCGAGAATCGCTCTCGCGGCAAAGAAAGCAAAAATCGATACGGTGGCGTTCTACCACGTTGTTGTTGTAACCCGCCCCGGACAAGTCGTCGTGAAAATTTCGTCGTTGTAAGTGTAGCGTCAAGTAAGGGAACATACATCTTAAATCCGGCGTACATCCTTGAGCAAAACCTATTGTACATGTCCTCAACCGATACAAAGTTCTCAAAAACAGATTGCCAATTAATTCCTACAAGGTAAGAGTTGAGACCTGGATAATCAGCCTTGATAAAATTGGGCATGGGTGTCTGTGGTTGAATCTCGGTTGCAATGGAACAGCAAAATTTGATTACCCTGTGGTCAGATGTGTGAAATGGAGGTAAGCATCCCAAAACTTCGCAAATCTGATTTGAACTTGATATCAAATCAAGTGTGGCATCCCCTCGAGTAGGATCCGACACATATGAGTTATGTTGCTCACATCAGAGAATCGCACGAATTTTTCTGACGATAAACATCTTTACCGCCCACTATTACAGTGCTCTAAATTGAAATCACCAAGTAAAACAACAGGTTTGCTGAATGAGCACATATCACCAAGCGAATCTATCAACTGCTCATTATCGTGGTTGGAAGAATTGGGCGGTCTATAAACGAGGACGAATCTAATTACACAACCAGATTCGGGACTAAACAAATCTAAGCACAGAAAATCAGAAGAGGAGGAGTTTCTAAAGAGTGTTTGCTTTACATAGAGCGTATCTTTACATATGCAGCATATACCGCCTCCCCTACCATGTATGCGGTCTCTTCTAAATATGATAAGCCCACCGAGAATTTCAGTATCGCTAATACTATCAGAAAGCCATGTCTCCGTTATAAAATCAAGGTTAGGATTATGTATTGTGAGAAAATAATGTAAATGATGAAGTTTGTTTTCAACACTCCTAGCAATAAACAAGAAACACATTCGTCCTGGGGTTGCACCATGACAGGATTCACGTTTCCCGTTTTTGGCTGCGTTCTTAAGTCTTTTACGTTCGTCAGAATACCTCGATAAACCACCCACTCTTTGTGCTTCCTGTCGGAGCTCATACTCTTTTTTGCGTTCATCAGGAGTCATACATTTTCGAATAAAAACTTCACTGAACTCTGAAGAACGTAATAAACGGGCGTTAGATAGAGCTGTTGCCCAATGAGCTTTGGAAGGAAGCAGCAATTTTACAAGCCTCGGTCTAGAATTTTCTAGTCTTCCCATCTTATAAACTTCAACAGGTAGACGTTCCACTTTGAGAACATCAAGTATGTTCCTGAGCTTGTCTTCAAGCTGCTTTTGTTTTTCGGACTGTTTAACAGATGCCGTTGATTCCGGTAATCCACTACTCACAAGACTGCGCCCCTTTTTGTCTTCTTGGACCAATTTTGTTACTTCACCTGTGAGTTTCGTTTTTAGAATTTTCAACATTTGATTAATCTTGGGATCACTGCTCTGCGATATGATAAAGTCCAAGTATTCGAAAGCGTTCATCGTGGTATGGTCGGTCCCTTCGACCTCAACACCATCGTTGCTTGTCGTGGCCGCACTAGGTGCAACAACATGGCTAGAGGTCTGCACCTCGTTACGAGCGCTGTTACGGCTTGTACGTGGCATTATCGTTTACAGGTGTAATCAAAAAGATCTCACCAACTCTAGAGCAACTAATGGAATTCAAGCGCAGGGAAGATCACTAACCGCTTCCTGCGACCTCACTTGATGAAAATGCTATGTCTATCAAGCATCTCTGATAATGCTTAAAGAGATTGATCGTTTTGGACGTTGATATAAAGTGAAGTAGCGTCAAATGACTGGACGTTGGTATATAGTGAAGTAACGTCAAATGACTCGAATACACAGTTTTTATCCAAACCTAGTCTGTGCAGAACTTCCAGAAAAGGTTTCGTGCTGGTCAGGTGGGGCGGTACCATGGCCAACAATTGGCACACGATGCTGTTAAGAAACCACGAAATTCTATCAGTTGTACCCACTATACAACTGATAATTGACCTTATTTTGTAGGTATCCGCTGACATAGACTGCTGATCGCTACGAGAGCTAATGGGTTTTTAATTGGATTGTCGAGCATGAGTCTACTTAGGAATTCTAGACAGATCCGGCTGATCTTCCTACACTCATCAAACACGGTTAAGTCGATTGCGCTGTGACGAGTCCGTAGTCGATCTTTGGTAAATTGAAACTTCTGGTGAAGTTCTGATATTTCCTTATCTAAGGATTTCAGAATATCCACAAATTCACCGCACTTGCCACTCACAAAAATACGAAAGGTACCGTTTGACCTCAATTCATGCAGTTGAAGTGGTGTCGTTTATCATTCAGCTCCCTAAATCCTTGCCATTGCTCGGATGTCATGTTGTTATAGGGAAACCGCTAATGATGTTCAAGAGCAGCTAGTATACCTGATGACAACCTTCGCATTTTAACATCACCTTCGGCCGGAGCATTGGGTTGTTTGTATTGACTGCGCGGAAAAAATACGTGTGGAAAAGGTGTCTGACATGCAATAATGGGTAACGGACTGTTTTTACGACCAGGTTTGTAGCTATGTAGATCCCTAAGTCGATGCAGGCTTCCAACAACTTCACTGTAGGTTGGACAACTGATATTCTTATTAGGTGTGAAAGACGATCCGAGACAGGGAAATTGAAGCGCATTTGATGAAAGCTGAGTGTTGCCGACAACAGTGACACTCAACGCTATTTGTCGATAGTCCCTTCGAGCTTGAATGTTAATTTCAAGAGCAGCTAGTACATCTGATGACAACCTTCGCATCTTGACATCAACTTCGGCCGGAGCAGTACAAAGTTTTTTCATTCCTTCTAGCCACCAAGAGATTTTTTCATTTCTTCTAGCCATTTTCTTTCTTGAACATCATAAGCGGCTTCGACATAACAACATGACATCCGAGGATTTAGGGAGCTGCGTGAACTGAGGTCAAACGGTACCGTTCCTATTTCTGTGAGTGATAAGGGCGGTGAATTTGTGGATATTCCGCAATCATACTATGTATAAAGCAGCAAGCGTGTGTGTGTGCGTGTGTGCGTGTGTCACACTGTCCGTCCGTCCGTCACACTTGAGTTGGGGCGCGGCAGCCGAACACGTCGGCAACCGTGCATGGCGAGCCGCAGACGTTTCGAACACGTCGGCAACCGTGCATGGCGAGCCGCAGACGTGCCGAACACGTCGGCAACCGTGTATGGCGAGCCGTAGACGTGCCGAACATGTCGGCAACCGTGCATGGAGAGCCGCAGACGTGCCGAACATGTCGGCAACCGTGCATGGCGAGCCGTAGACGTGCCGAACATGTCGGCAACCGTGCATGGCGAGCCGCAGACGTGCCGAACATGTCGGCAACCGTGCATGGCGAGCCGCAGACGTGCCGAACACGTCGGCAACCGTGCATGGCGAGCCGCAGACGTGCCGAACACGTCGGCAACCGTGCATGGCGAGCCGCAGACGTGCCGAACACGTCGGCAACCGTGCATGGCGAGCCGTAGACGTGCCGAACACGTCGGCAACCGTGCATGGCGAGCCGTAGACGTGCCGAACATGTCGGCAACCGTGCATGGCGAGCCGCAGACGTGCCGAACATGTCGGCAACCGTGCATGGCGAGCCGCAGACGTGCCGAACACGTCGGCAACCGTGCATGGCGAGCCGTAGACGTGCCGAACATGTCGGCAACCGTGCATGGCGAACCGCAGACGTGCCGAACATGTCGGCAACCGTGCATGGCGAGCCGCAGACGTGCCGAACACGTCGGCAACCGTGCATGGCGAGCCGCAGACGTGCCGAACACGTCGGCAACCGTGCATGGCGAGCCGTAGACGTGCCGAACATGTCGGCAACCGTGCATGGCGAGCCGCAGACGTGCCGAACACGTCGGCAACCGTGCATGGCGAGCCGTAGACGTGCCGAACATGTCGGCAACCGTGCATGGCGAGCCGTAGACATGCCGAACATGTCGGCAACCGTGCATGGCGAGCCGCAGACGTGCCGAACATGTCGGCAACCGTGCATGGCGAGCCGCAGACGTGCCGAACATGTCGGCAACCGTGCATGGCGAGCCGCAGACGTGCCGAACACGTCGGCAACCGTGCATGGCGAGCCGCAGACGTGCCGAACACGTCGGCAACCGTGCATGGCGAGCCGCAGACGTGCCGAACACGTCGGCAACCGTGCATGGCGAGCCGCAGACGTGCCGAACATGTCGGCAACCGTGCATGGCGAGCCGCAGACGTGCCGAACACGTCGGCAACCGTGCATGGCGAGCCGCAGACGTGCCGAACACGTCGGCAACCGTGCATGGCGAGCCGTAGACGTGCCGAACATGTCGGCAACCGTGCATGGCGAGCCGCAGACGTGCCGAACACGTCGGCAACCGTGCATGGCGAGCCGTAGACGTGCCGAACATGTCGGCAACCGTGCATGGCGAGCCGCAGACGTGCCGAACACGTCGGCAACCGTGCATGGCGAGCCGCAGACGTGCCGAACACGTCGGCAACCGTGCATGGCGAGCCGTAGACGTGCCGAACATGTCGGCAACCGTGCATGGCGAATCGCAGACGTGCTGAACATGTCGGCAACCGTGCATGGCGAGCCGCAGACGTGCCGAAGGCAACCGTGCATGGCGAGCCGTAGACGTGCCGAACATGTCGGCAACCGTGCATGGCGAGCCGCAGACGTGCCGAACATGTCGGCAACCGTGCATGGCGAGCCGCAGACGTGCCGAAGGCAACCGTGCATGGCGAGCCGTAGACGTGCCGAACATGTCGGCAACCGTGCATGGCGAGCCGCAGACGTGCCGAACATGTCGGCAACCGTGCATGGCGAGCCGCAGACGTGCCGAACACGTCGGCAACCGTGCATGGCGAGCCGCAGACGTGCCGAACACGTCGGCAACCGTGCATGGCGAGCCGTAGACGTGCCGAACATGTCGGCAACCGTGCATGGCGAGCCGCAGACGTGCCGAACACGTCGGCAACCGTGCATGGCGAGCCGTAGACGTGCCGAACATGTCGGCAACCGTGCATGGCGAGCCGCAGACGTGCCGAACATGTCGGCAACCGTGCATGGCGAGCCGCAGACGTGCCGAACATGTCGGCAACCGTGCATGGCGAGCCGCAGACGTGCCGAACATGTCGGCAACCGTGCATGGCGAGCCGCAGACGTGCCGAACACGTCGGCAACCGTGCATGGCGAGCCGCAGACGTGCCGAACACGTCGGCAACCGTGCATGGCGAGCCGCAGACGTGCCGAACACGTCGGCAACCGTGCATGGCGAGCCGCAGACGTGCCGAACACGTCGGCAACCGTGCATGGCGAGCCGCAGACGTGCCGAACATGTCGGCAACCGTGCATGGCGAGCCGCAGACGTGCCGAACACGTCGGCAACCCTGCATGGCGAGCCGCAGACGTGCCGAACACGTCGGCAACCGTGCATGGCGAGCCGTAGACGTGCCGAACATGTCGGCAACCGTGCATGGCGAGCCGCAGACGTGCCGAACACGTCGGCAACCGTGCATGGCGAGCCGCAGACGTGCCGAACACGTCGGCAACCGTGCATGGCGAGCCGCAGACGTGCCGAACACGTCGGCAACCGTGCATGGCGAGCCGTAGACGTGCCGAACATGTCGGCAACCGTGCATGGCGAATCGCAGACGTGCTGAACATGTCGGCAACCGTGCATGGCGAGCCGCAGACGTGCCGAAGGCAACCGTGCATGGCGAGCCGTAGACGTGCCGAACATGTCGGCAACCGTGCATGGCGAGCCGCAGACGTGCCGAACATGTCGGCAACCGTGCATGGCGAGCCGCAGACGTGCCGAACATGTCGGCAACCGTGCATGGCGAGCCGCAGACGTGCCGAACACGTCGGCAACCGTGCATGGCGAGCCGTAGACGTGCCGAACATGTCGGCAACCGTGCATGGCGAGCCGCAGACGTGCCGAACACGTCGGCAACCGTGCATGGCGAGCCGTAGACGTGCCGAACATGTCGGCAACCGTGCATGGCGAGCCGCAGACGTGCCGAACATGTCGGCAACCGTGCATGGCGAGCCGCAGACGTGCCGAACACGTCGGCAACCGTGCATGGCGAGCCGTAGACGTGCCGAACATGTCGGCAACCGTGCATGGCGAACCGCAGACGTGCCGAACATGTCGGCAACCGTGCATGGCGAGCCGCAGACGTGCCGAACACGTCGGCAACCGTGCATGGCGAGCCGCAGACGTGCCGAACACGTCGGCAACCGTGCATGGCGAGCCGTAGACGTGCCGAACATGTCGGCAACCGTGCATGGCGAGCCGCAGACGTGCCGAACACGTCGGCAACCGTGCATGGCGAGCCGTAGACGTGCCGAACATGTCGGCAACCGTGCATGGCGAGCCGCAGACGTGCCGAACACGTCGGCAACCGTGCATGGCGAGCCGCAGACGTGCCGAACACGTCGGCAACCGTGCATGGCGAGCCGTAGACGTGCCGAACATGTCGGCAACCGTGCATGGCGAGCCGCAGACGTGCTGAACATGTCGGCAACCGTGCATGGCGAGCCGTAGACGTGCCGAACATGTCGGCAACCGTGCATGGCGAGCCGTAGACATGCCGAACATGTCGGCAACCGTGCATGGCGAGCCGCAGACGTGCCGAACATGTCGGCAACCGTGCATGGCGAGCCGCAGACGTGCCGAACATGTCGGCAACCGTGCATGGCGAGCCGCAGACGTGCCGAACACGTCGGCAACCGTGCATGGCGAGCCGCAGACGTGCCGAACACGTCGGCAACCGTGCATGGCGAGCCGCAGACGTGCCGAACACGTCGGCAACCGTGCATGGCGAGCCGCAGACGTGCCGAACACGTCGGCAACCGTGCATGGCGAGCCGCAGACGTGCCGAACATGTCGGCAACCGTGCATGGCGAGCCGCAGACGTGCCGAACACGTCGGCAACCCTGCATGGCGAGCCGCAGACGTGCCGAACACGTCGGCAACCGTGCATGGCGAGCCGTAGACGTGCCGAACATGTCGGCAACCGTGCATGGCGAGCCGCAGACGTGCCGAACACGTCGGCAACCGTGCATGGCGAGCCGCAGACGTGCCGAACACGTCGGCAACCGTGCATGGCGAGCCGCAGACGTGCCGAACACGTCGGCAACCTTGCATGGCGAGCCGTAGACGTGCCGAACACGTCGGCAACCGTGCATGGCGAGCCGCAGACGTGCCGAAGGCAACCGTGCATGGCGAGCCGTAGACGTGCCGAACATGTCGGCAACCGTGCATGCGAGCCGCAGACGTGCCGAACATGTCGGCAACCGTGCATGGCGAGCCGCAGACGTGCCGAACACGTCGGCAACCGTGCATGGCGAGCCGTAGACGTGCCGAACATGTCGGCAACCGTGCATGGCGAGCCGCAGACGTGCCGAACATGTCGGCAACCGTGCATGGCGAGCCGCAGACGTGCCGAACATGTCGGCAACCGTGCATGGCGAGCCGCAGACGTGCCGAACACGTCGGCAACCGTGCATGGCGAGCCGTAGACGTGCCGAACATGTCGGCAACCGTGCATGGCGAGCCGCAGACGTGCCGAACATGTCGGCAACCGTGCATGGCGAGCCGCAGACGTGCCGAACATGTCGGCAACCGTGCATGGCGAGCCGCAGACGTGCCGAACACGTCGGCAACCGTGCATGGCGAGCCGCAGACGTGCCGAACACGTCGGCAACCGTGCATGGCGAGCCGCAGACGTGCCGAACACGTCGGCAACCGTGCATGGCGAGCCGCAGACGTGCCGAACACGTCGGCAACCGTGCATGGCGAGCCGCAGACGTGCCGAACACGTCGGCAACCGTGCATGGCGAGCCGTAGACGTGCCGAACACGTCGGCAACCGTGCATGGCGAGCCGTAGACGTGCCGAACATGTCGGCAACCGTGCATGGCGAGCCGCAGACGTGCCGAACATGTCGGCAACCGTGCATGGCGAGCCGCAGACGTGCCGAACACGTCGGCAACCGTGCATGGCGAGCCGTAGACGTGCCGAACATGTCGGCAACCGTGCATGGCGAACCGCAGACGTGCCGAACATGTCGGCAACCGTGCATGGCGAGCCGCAGACGTGCCGAACACGTCGGCAACCGTGCATGGCGAGCCGCAGACGTGCCGAACACGTCGGCAACCGTGCATGGCGAGCCGTAGACGTGCCGAACATGTCGGCAACCGTGCATGGCGAGCCGCAGACGTGCCGAACACGTCGGCAACCGTGCATGGCGAGCCGTAGACGTGCCGAACATGTCGGCAACCGTGCATGGCGAGCCGTAGACATGCCGAACATGTCGGCAACCGTGCATGGCGAGCCGCAGACGTGCCGAACATGTCGGCAACCGTGCATGGCGAGCCGCAGACGTGCCGAACATGTCGGCAACCGTGCATGGCGAGCCGCAGACGTGCCGAACACGTCGGCAACCGTGCATGGCGAGCCGCAGACGTGCCGAACACGTCGGCAACCGTGCATGGCGAGCCGCAGACGTGCCGAACACGTCGGCAACCGTGCATGGCGAGCCGCAGACGTGCCGAACATGTCGGCAACCGTGCATGGCGAGCCGCAGACGTGCCGAACACGTCGGCAACCGTGCATGGCGAGCCGCAGACGTGCCGAACACGTCGGCAACCGTGCATGGCGAGCCGTAGACGTGCCGAACATGTCGGCAACCGTGCATGGCGAGCCGCAGACGTGCCGAACACGTCGGCAACCGTGCATGGCGAGCCGTAGACGTGCCGAACATGTCGGCAACCGTGCATGGCGAGCCGCAGACGTGCCGAACACGTCGGCAACCGTGCATGGCGAGCCGCAGACGTGCCGAACACGTCGGCAACCGTGCATGGCGAGCCGTAGACGTGCCGAACATGTCGGCAACCGTGCATGGCGAATCGCAGACGTGCTGAACATGTCGGCAACCGTGCATGGCGAGCCGCAGACGTGCCGAAGGCAACCGTGCATGGCGAGCCGTAGACGTGCCGAACATGTCGGCAACCGTGCATGGCGAGCCGCAGACGTGCCGAACATGTCGGCAACCGTGCATGGCGAGCCGCAGACGTGCCGAACATGTCGGCAACCGTGCATGGCGAGCCGCAGACGTGCCGAACACGTCGGCAACCGTGCATGGCGAGCCGTAGACGTGCCGAACATGTCGGCAACCGTGCATGGCGAGCCGCAGACGTGCCGAACACGTCGGCAACCGTGCATGGCGAGCCGTAGACGTGCCGAACATGTCGGCAACCGTGCATGGCGAGCCGCAGACGTGCCGAACATGTCGGCAACCGTGCATGGCGAGCCGCAGACGTGCCGAACACGTCGGCAACCGTGCATGGCGAGCCGTAGACGTGCCGAACATGTCGGCAACCGTGCATGGCGAACCGCAGACGTGCCGAACATGTCGGCAACCGTGCATGGCGAGCCGCAGACGTGCCGAACACGTCGGCAACCGTGCATGGCGAGCCGCAGACGTGCCGAACACGTCGGCAACCGTGCATGGCGAGCCGTAGACGTGCCGAACATGTCGGCAACCGTGCATGGCGAGCCGCAGACGTGCCGAACACGTCGGCAACCGTGCATGGCGAGCCGTAGACGTGCCGAACATGTCGGCAACCGTGCATGGCGAGCCGCAGACGTGCCGAACACGTCGGCAACCGTGCATGGCGAGCCGCAGACGTGCCGAACACGTCGGCAACCGTGCATGGCGAGCCGTAGACGTGCCGAACATGTCGGCAACCGTGCATGGCGAGCCGCAGACGTGCTGAACATGTCGGCAACCGTGCATGGCGAGCCGTAGACGTGCCGAACATGTCGGCAACCGTGCATGGCGAGCCGTAGACATGCCGAACATGTCGGCAACCGTGCATGGCGAGCCGCAGACGTGCCGAACATGTCGGCAACCGTGCATGGCGAGCCGCAGACGTGCCGAACATGTCGGCAACCGTGCATGGCGAGCCGCAGACGTGCCGAACACGTCGGCAACCGTGCATGGCGAGCCGCAGACGTGCCGAACACGTCGGCAACCGTGCATGGCGAGCCGCAGACGTGCCGAACACGTCGGCAACCGTGCATGGCGAGCCGCAGACGTGCCGAACACGTCGGCAACCGTGCATGGCGAGCCGCAGACGTGCCGAACATGTCGGCAACCGTGCATGGCGAGCCGCAGACGTGCCGAACACGTCGGCAACCCTGCATGGCGAGCCGCAGACGTGCCGAACACGTCGGCAACCGTGCATGGCGAGCCGTAGACGTGCCGAACATGTCGGCAACCGTGCATGGCGAGCCGCAGACGTGCCGAACACGTCGGCAACCGTGCATGGCGAGCCGCAGACGTGCCGAACACGTCGGCAACCGTGCATGGCGAGCCGCAGACGTGCCGAACACGTCGGCAACCGTGCATGGCGAGCCGTAGACGTGCCGAACATGTCGGCAACCGTGCATGGCGAATCGCAGACGTGCTGAACATGTCGGCAACCGTGCATGGCGAGCCGCAGACGTGCCGAAGGCAACCGTGCATGGCGAGCCGTAGACGTGCCGAACATGTCGGCAACCGTGCATGGCGAGCCGCAGACGTGCCGAACATGTCGGCAACCGTGCATGGCGAGCCGCAGACGTGCCGAACATGTCGGCAACCGTGCATGGCGAGCCGCAGACGTACCGAACACGTCGGCAACCGTGCATGGCGAGCCGTAGACGTGCCGAACATGTCGGCAACCGTGCATGGCGAGCCGCAGACGTGCCGAACACGTCGGCAACCGTGCATGGCGAGCCGTAGACGTGCCGAACATGTCGGCAACCGTGCATGGCGAGCCGCAGACGTGCCGAACATGTCGGCAACCGTGCATGGCGAGCCGCAGACGTGCCGAACACGTCGGCAACCGTGCATGGCGAGCCGTAGACGTGCCGAACATGTCGGCAACCGTGCATGGCGAACCGCAGACGTGCCGAACATGTCGGCAACCGTGCATGGCGAGCCGCAGACGTGCCGAACACGTCGGCAACCGTGCATGGCGAGCCGCAGACGTGCCGAACACGTCGGCAACCGTGCATGGCGAGCCGTAGACGTGCCGAACATGTCGGCAACCGTGCATGGCGAGCCGCAGACGTGCCGAACACGTCGGCAACCGTGCATGGCGAGCCGTAGACGTGCCGAACATGTCGGCAACCGTGCATGGCGAGCCGCAGACGTGCCGAACACGTCGGCAACCGTGCATGGCGAGCCGCAGACGTGCCGAACACGTCGGCAACCGTGCATGGCGAGCCGTAGACGTGCCGAACATGTCGGCAACCGTGCATGGCGAGCCGCAGACGTGCTGAACATGTCGGCAACCGTGCATGGCGAGCCGTAGACGTGCCGAACATGTCGGCAACCGTGCATGGCGAGCCGTAGACATGCCGAACATGTCGGCAACCGTGCATGGCGAGCCGCAGACGTGCCGAACATGTCGGCAACCGTGCATGGCGAGCCGCAGACGTGCCGAACATGTCGGCAACCGTGCATGGCGAGCCGCAGACGTGCCGAACACGTCGGCAACCGTGCATGGCGAGCCGCAGACGTGCCGAACACGTCGGCAACCGTGCATGGCGAGCCGCAGACGTGCCGAACACGTCGGCAACCGTGCATGGCGAGCCGCAGACGTGCCGAACACGTCGGCAACCGTGCATGGCGAGCCGCAGACGTGCCGAACATGTCGGCAACCGTGCATGGCGAGCCGCAGACGTGCCGAACACGTCGGCAACCCTGCATGGCGAGCCGCAGACGTGCCGAACACGTCGGCAACCGTGCATGGCGAGCCGTAGACGTGCCGAACATGTCGGCAACCGTGCATGGCGAGCCGCAGACGTGCCGAACACGTCGGCAACCGTGCATGGCGAGCCGCAGACGTGCCGAACACGTCGGCAACCGTGCATGGCGAGCCGCAGACGTGCCGAACACGTCGGCAACCTTGCATGGCGAGCCGTAGACGTGCCGAACACGTCGGCAACCGTGCATGGCGAGCCGCAGACGTGCCGAAGGCAACCGTGCATGGCGAGCCGTAGACGTGCCGAACATGTCGGCAACCGTGCATGCGAGCCGCAGACGTGCCGAACATGTCGGCAACCGTGCATGGCGAGCCGCAGACGTGCCGAACACGTCGGCAACCGTGCATGGCGAGCCGTAGACGTGCCGAACATGTCGGCAACCGTGCATGGCGAGCCGCAGACGTGCCGAACATGTCGGCAACCGTGCATGGCGAGCCGCAGACGTGCCGAACATGTCGGCAACCGTGCATGGCGAGCCGCAGACGTGCCGAACACGTCGGCAACCGTGCATGGCGAGCCGTAGACGTGCCGAACATGTCGGCAACCGTGCATGGCGAGCCGCAGACGTGCCGAACATGTCGGCAACCGTGCATGGCGAGCCGCAGACGTGCCGAACATGTCGGCAACCGTGCATGGCGAGCCGCAGACGTGCCGAACACGTCGGCAACCGTGCATGGCGAGCCGCAGACGTGCCGAACACGTCGGCAACCGTGCATGGCGAGCCGCAGACGTGCCGAACACGTCGGCAACCGTGCATGGCGAGCCGCAGACGTGCCGAACACGTCGGCAACCGTGCATGGCGAGCCGCAGACGTGCCGAACATGTCGGCAACCGTGCATGGCGAGCCGCAGACGTGCCGAACACGTCGGCAACCCTGCATGGCGAGCCGCAGACGTGCCGAACACGTCGGCAACCGTGCATGGCGAGCCGTAGACGTGCCGAACATGTCGGCAACCGTGCATGGCGAGCCGCAGACGTGCCGAACACGTCGGCAACCGTGCATGGCGAGCCGCAGACGTGCCGAACACGTCGGCAACCGTGCATGGCGAGCCGCAGACGTGCCGAACACGTCGGCAACCTTGCATGGCGAGCCGTAGACGTGCCGAACACGTCGGCAACCGTGCATGGCGAGCCGCAGACGTGCCGTAGGCAACCGTGCATGGCGAGCCGTAGACGTGCCGAACATGTCGGCAACCGTGCATGCGAGCCGCAGACGTGCCGAACATGTCGGCAACCGTGCATGGCGAGCCGCAGACGTGCCGAACACGTCGGCAACCGTGCATGGCGAGCCGTAGACGTGCCGAACATGTCGGCAACCGTGCATGGCGAGCCGCAGACGTGCCGAACATGTCGGCAACCGTGCATGGCGAGCCGCAGACGTGCCGAACACGTCGGCAACCGTGCATGGCGAGCCGCAGACGTGCCGAACACGTCGGCAACCGTGCATGGCGAGCCGCAGACGTGCCGAACACGTCTGCAACCTTGCATGGCGAGCCGCAGACGTGCCGAACACGTCGGCAACCGTGCATGGCGAGCCGTAGACGTGCCGAACACGTCGGCAACCTTGCATGGCGAGCCGTAGACGTGCCGAACACGTCGGCAACCGTGCATGGCGAGCCGCAGACGTGCCGAACACGTCGGCAACCGTGCATGGCGAGCCGCAGACGTGCCGAACACGTCGGCAAACCGTGCATGGCGAGCCGCAGACGTGCCGAACACGTCGGCAACCTTGCATGGCGAGCCGTAGACGTGCCGAACACGTCGGCAACCTTGCATGGCGAGCTGTAGACGTGCCGAACACGTCGGCAACCGTGCATGGCGAGCCGCAGACGTGCCGAACACGTCGGCAACCGTGCATGGCGAGCCGTAGACGTGCCGAACACGTCGGCAACCGTGCATGGCGAGCCGCAGACGTGCCGAAGGCAACCGTGCATGGCGAGCCGTAGACGTGCCGAACATGTCGGCAACCGTGCATGCGAGCCGCAGACGTGCCGAACATGTCGGCAACCGTGCATGGCGAGCCGCAGACGTGCCGAACACGTCGGCAAACCGTGCATGGCGAGCCGTAGACGTGCCGAACATGTCGGCAACCGTGCATGGCGAGCCGCAGACGTGCCGAACATGTCGGCAACCGTGCATGGCGAGCCGCAGACGTGCCGAACACGTCGGCAACCGTGCATGGCGAGCCGCAGACCGTGCCGAACACGTCGGCAACCGTGCATGGCGAGCCGCAGACGTGCCGAACACGTCGGCAATCGTGCATGGCGAGCCGCAGACGTGCCGAACACGTCGGCAAACCGTGCATGGCGAGCCGCAGGACGTGCCGAACACGTCGGCAACCTTGCATGGCGAGCCGTAGACGTGCCGAACACGTCGGCAACCGTGCATGGCGAGCCGCAGACGTGCCGAAGGCAACCGTGCATGGCGAGCCGCAGACGTGCCGAACACGTCGGCAACCGTGCATGGCGAGCCGCAGACGTGCCGAACACGTCGGCAAACCGTGCATGGCGAGCCGCAGACGTGCCGAACACGTCGGCAACCTTGCATGGCGAGCCGTAGACGTGCCGAACACGTTCGGCAACCGTGCATGGCGAGCCGCAGACGTGCCGAAGGCAAACCGTGCATGGCGAGCCGTAGACGTGCCGAAACACGTCGGCAACCGTGCATGGCGAGCCGCAGACGTGCCGAACACGTCGGCAACCGTGCATGGCGAGCCGCACGACGTGCCGAACACGTCGACAACCGTGCATGGCGAGCCGCAGACGTGCCGAACACGTCGGCAACCGTGCATGGCGAGCCGTACACGTGCCGAACATGTCGGCAACCGTGCATGGCGAGCCGCAGACGTGCCGAACATGTCGGCAACCGTGCATGGCGAGCCGCAGACGTGCCGAACACGTCGGCAACCGTGCATGGCGAGCCGCAGACGTGCCGAACATGTCGGCAACCGAGCATGGCGAGCCGCAGACGTGCCGAACACGTCGGCAACCGTGCATGGCGAGCCGCAGACGTGCCGAACACGTCGGCAAACCGTGCATGGCGAGCCGCAGACGTGCCGAACACGTCGGCAACCGTGCATGGCGAGCCGCAGACGTGCCGAACACGTCGGCAACCGTGCATGGCGAGCCGCAGACGTGCCGAAGGCAACCGTGCATGGCGAGCCGCAGACGTGCCGAACACGTCGGCAACCGTGCATGGCGAGCCGTAGACGTGCCGAACACGTCGGCAACCTTGCATGGCGAGCCGTAGACGTGCCGAACACGTCGGCAACCGTGCATGGCGAGCCGCAGACGTGCCGAACACGTCGGCAACCTTGCATGGCGAGCCGTAGACGTGCCGAACACGTCGGCAACCGTGCATGGCGAGCCGCAGACGTGCCGAACACGTCGGCAACCGTGCATGGCGAGCCGCAGACGTGCCGAACACGTCGACAACCGTGCATGGCGAGCCGCAGACGTGCCGAACACGTCGGCAACCGTGCATGGCGAGCCGTAGACGTGCCGAACACGTCGGCAACCTTGCATGGCGAGCCGTAGACGTGCCGAACACGTCGGCAACCGTGCATGGCGAGCCGCAGACGTGCCGAACACGTCGGCAACCTTGCATGGCGAGCCGTAGACGTGCCGAACACGTCGGCAACCGTGCATGGCGAGCCGCAGACGTGCCGAACACGTCGGCAACCGTGCATGGCGAGCCGTAGACGTGCCGAACACGTCGGCAACCGTGCATGGCGAGCCGCAGACGTGCCGAACACGTCGGCAACCGTGCATGCGAGCCGTAGACGTGCCGAACACGTCGGCAACTGTGCGTGGCGAGCCGCAGACGTGCCGAACACGTCGGCGGCACAAAACTTCGGCCCTGGGTATAATCGAGGTCGCTGAACACGAATCTGAAGTCGACCAATCGATATCGATCGATATTATCGATTTTTTGAGGATGGCGCTCAAGTGGCGCGAAACTTCGGCTCTGGGGGTAATCGAGGTCGCTGAACACAAATCTGAAGTCGACCAATCGATATCGATCGATATTATCGATTTTTTGAGGATGGCGCTCAAGTGGCGCGAAACTTCGGCCCTGGGGTAATCGCTGAACACGAATCTGACGTCGGGTCAATCGATCCATCTCGATTAACATAAAAGTCAGAAGGCTAGGGAAGAATAGGAAACCCGAAGCGGCCATGGAGTCCTATTGTCGGGGTTTGGGGGCGAAGCCCCCAACCAGTCGTAGGCGGCCGCTAGGCCGACGTACGACTGGTCATTAGATAACAAAATAACAGAACTTCACCTGAAGTTTCAATTTACCAAAGGTCGACTGCGGAGGAGTTCTCGTCACAGTGCAAACGATTTAACCGCGTCTGTATGAGTAGGAAGATCTGGCGGAATTGACGAGAAATTCCTATGTAGACTCAAACTTGACAATCCAATTTGTCCTGTTTTCTACAGCATGGTGAAAACCGCAAGCTCTCCACTAACGATCTGCAGTCTATGTCTACCTGTCTAGTCTATGTTTACCTACAAAATAAGGCCAATTATCAGTTGTATAGGAGGTCCAACTGATCGAAATTTCGTGGTTTCTTAACAGTTCCGTGTACCAGTTGTTGACCATGGTATCGTCCCTGCACAGACCACGTTTGAATGAAAATTGTGTAGTCGAGTCATT
>OX377204.1:58921448-58958446 GCA_947396885.1 Heligmosomoides polygyrus polygyrus | reverse complement strand
ACACCGAAGGCGTCCGAAGGGTAGCGACGTTGCGCACTCCAACGAGATTCTCTGCAACGTCTTAACACCACTTGGAAAGAATCGAGTGGACGCGTGATGTCGAGTGTAGGATGTTGACGTTCGAGACAGACGTTTCGTCTAGAAAAGCACTCGAAGCATTCTGGAATTCTAGCAAAAATCCAGCAATCAAACCGCAAGAAGTGTTTTGCAATAACAAACGATCTCCTCTCGTTTGCACCGCTCTCCGAGCTATGAAAATGACCAGTAGGGGGGAGGGCACACTGTCCTCGATACTATGACAATATGAACACTGTGCAGTGTGTTCTATTCGCTACTCGTTACTGACTGACTTACGGTGGTAGCGCAACCGCTGCACACCAACGGTGGAACACTGCGTAAGTTGCTTCATAGTTTGAGGTTTTCGGAGCGTGTTTACAACTGTAGGTCAAAGATGCTAGCGCGCGTGGAGCGCTTGGCCAGGTAGAACACCAATCTAACGCCTCGAGCTGCTTTTAGGCCTCTGAAGGCCTAAAAGCAGCTCGAGGCGTTAGATTGGTGTTCTACCCAGCTTTTGAAAACATTCCAAGCCGCTCTTTTCCTCCTGCTCAGCTCTGGATCTAGGTCGTTAGTCATGTTGACCTTGCAACCCAGATACACGTTGCTGGAACAGTCGGAGATGTCCGTTCGTTGAGCGAGAATGCATCAGAAACTTTTTGTTAGTCATGAACATCGTCTTCACAAAACTCAGCTACAGTCCAACGTTCTCACATTCACGAAGTCGAAGTCAGCCAACTTTCGCTCCGCCTGGCTAATGCTCGGTGCTGTGAGCACGTTGTCATCAGCAAAGCGAAGATGGTGCAGCTATTGGCCGTCGACCTTCACTCCCATGTCTTCATATTCTTGTTCACGTTTGACGTTTTCGAGGGTGGCGCTGAAGAGCTTTGGAGATATGGTATCCCCTTGCCGAACCCTTCTCTTCACGTCGATGACGACGTTGTTGGAGAAAGGAGAGATTTTTGTCGTGAATCCACTGTACAGCTCTCGAAGGACTCTAATGTTTCGACGGAGTCGAATCCCTCCTTGAAGTCTATCAACGTTAGGCACAGCGGCAGTCTGCACTTTCGCGATGCTTCGAAATGGTGTGTATGTAGTTGATTGTGCTGAATCTTCTTAGAAGTACTGAGTGTTTGTATGGCTCTTCTCCGTCTAGACTTCGGCTGATCGTATTTCCGGCGACCTCCGGGCCCCGATCTTGGAGATGAAGTCGCCGACGATCACCTTGTAGAAGGGTTGATTTTCCTTATAGAGCTTCTCCAGCTCCACGTAGAAGGCTTCGACCTCTTCATCGTCGTAGTCGGATATTGGGGCATACGCGAAGAACACAGTCGATGATGGCACAGAGCCACATCGCTTCAGTCGCAGGCGTCCGATCCGGCCTGTTAGAGTTACGAGTCGATGTACATGGCAAAGCGCGTGTTTACGAGGACACCAACGCCGCCTACTCCCCTGCTGTCGCAGGTTCCGAGGAACAGTTCTTCCCCGATGTAGTAAGCGGCGTGGCGGCTTGAAGGAGGGCGGAGGGAGGTTGGTCCTCGACGAATGCTTCCGTTACGGACGTGCGAGCGTTGTAAGTACAGATCATCATCCTAGTACTTCCCATATTAACACCACATTCAAAAAAAGCAATACCCTTGCGATGTTGAGAAACAAGGGAACCCAACAGTCCTCAAACGTGAAGCTTGCAACGTCAACCTCCAGCTTCTAGCGAATCGCATGTCAGGCCATGTTTCATTAGGTTTGCTTTATACCAGGCTGTCCAATAATTCCTGTCCGAAAATTTTCAAAATTCTATAATTTTCCTTAGAAGTGTTATAATATCAGGCAAGTGTAAAAACCTTCTAGAAGGTTCTCCAGAGCTCCACGCTAGGGGTATATAAGGCGCAGTCGCCGCGTCCAGCTACCAGTACAAGCTAAAATGGACCAAGGTCGAATTCGTACGTTCGTGTACTACGAGTGGCTGCTGGGCAACGACACGGGCACCGTGGTCGCCAACATCTGCAGAGCGTGCAAGAAGGATGCAGTGTCCCAACGCACAGTCAGGCGCTGGTTCAATCGTTTCGAAAGCGACAACACGAGCCTCGAGGACAGGGAACACCCGCT
Organism: Heligmosomoides polygyrus polygyrus; assembly: GCA_947396885.1. Taxonomy (NCBI): domain Eukaryota; kingdom Metazoa; phylum Nematoda; class Chromadorea; order Rhabditida; family Heligmosomidae; genus Heligmosomoides; species Heligmosomoides polygyrus. The sequence continues at coordinate 58,956,286 of OX377204.1, read as the reverse complement.
GAAGATCATGCTCTGCTGCTGGTGGGACGCCAAGGGAATGCTGTACTTCGAGCTACTCCCGCAAGGCAGGACTATCACCGCCTCCATCTATGCGCTCGAGAAGCTAGCCGCCGCCATCCGAGAAAAGCGTCCCCGACGGGCCTCGGTCCAATTGCTGCACGACAACGCGCGCCCCCACGTGGCGAAGGAGACCCAGCAGAAGTTGGCGACGCGCGGCTGGGAGACGGTTGCCCATCCGCCGTATTCCGCGGACCTCGCCCCCTCCGTCTACCACTTGTTCCGCCCGCTGAAGCACCATTTGGCCGGAAGAAATTTCACCAACTACGACAACCCCAAATCCGACATCGCGGACTTCTTCGAGTCGCAGCCCCGGAGTTCTGGGCGAAGGGCATCGGCGACTTGCCCAATCGATGGGCCACTGTTGTGGATAACTGTGGTGATTATATTGTTAATTAGACTTGTTTTTCAATAAAGTTGAAAAAAATTAAAAATGGTGAAATTTTCGGACAAGAATTTAACAGCCTGGTATGTATATCGACACTTACGGATCATGACGGTGTGGCACAATGCGAAAAACCACCTGCAAATGAAAAAAAAACATGCCTCCAAAATTCACTTTCGGACGTGACTGCTGTGACCAGACAAAACAGTTATAACAGACAGTGATGAGTGAAATTAATCAGCGATTTTGTCGTTCTTTCTAGTGCACAATTCTTTGTTTGCAAAAGATGGGAAGAATAGTGTTTTATCAACAGCAAGTGAATTTACCATTAACATATGGAGCTATTTTGCTGACAATTGATTAAGTGGAAAGCGAACTTTTCCAAAGCCAAAATTTAGGTGTTCTTTTGTCGGCATGAGTTCAGAGCTGTGTTCGCCTACGAGATCATGTTCTGGACCGGGGTAGCGGACGTCGGTCAGCTGATCGTGTTCGATGTGTCGGGAATGATGGCCATTACCCAGTATGACTTCTGTTTCTTCGTCAACAAGGTATTTTGCGAAATTGGCTAATCCTCTTGCATTTTCTCTTTGTGACTGAAAGTAATTAGAGTTCTTATGCAGTTCTTGGGATCGACGCTCTATGCCCTATGGTTTTCTACACTTTTCCTCACTTCTGTTACGACAATGAACCGTTTTGTATCTGTTGTATTTGCTTCTTACTACTGCATGATTTTCAGCAAATGCAACATCAAGGTATGCCGTCTTTTACCTTTCTCCTCACTGTCGGGAAGCATACAAGCTTAGTATTTCTTGAGCCAAAGTGATATTTATTCGTTGTTAAGCTTGGAAGTGTATGCAAATTATGTAGACTCTACACACCGAAAGCTTCAAATCTGCAAAAATTCAGGAAATCGACTATCTTAGGCCGACTTTTTGTTTATCAAGATTTTCTAGCGGCAGTCCCTCAAAACATTGTTCTATTAGTCGGGTTATCCTGGAAAGCGTTTAGTGGGTTACAGTAAAAGGATATCTTGGGTGTTAACCGTGATTGTAATTTGTAACGCTCTACACTTGTACCGGGTACTCTAGAAGCTGCACAATTCCATATTGATGACATTTCCACTACGATGACTTGTTGAGGTCGGTCAATGAGGAGATTTGTTATCTATTTTAATCTTTTCTCACTGAACAGCATCGATTGTTGCCTTGGCAGACACACACCCAACTCAGGACGAATGGGCCGCGCCAAGCTTTCGGCGAGCTTTCTTTTCACGATCTTCCCCTCGTCCCCCACCCATCTCGTTTATCCCATCCCCATAGGCTTGCCTGAGAATCTAATACCTGCCTTACGAAGTTGCGGAAATATAAAGGAGGCACGAAAATCCGCAGCCCCTCTTTATGTTGGGGTAAGAGCTCGATTCCGTCCCCCTCGTCAACTCGAGCGTAGTACATACTGGCCCGCAGCCGCAAGTCCAGGGTTTGCAGGTGGGAGCGTCAGGGCAATGCGGGGTAGAACGCACGCCTCTCCTCAGGCTGCCGAGTTCGCCGGCGTCTGGAATGGTGGGCCATGCAAGCAGCGCCACCGGATCCTAGCTAGCTAGAGATGTTTTCTCACACTCGTTCAAACAAGTGCCTTCCGAAGTCTCGTATTTGGCTGAATATATACCATTTTCACGTGAAACTTTGCACTTTTCAAATCAAATTCGACACTTTCTCGTCAAACTCGATACTCTTCTAAGTTATCTTATGACTTTTGAAATCAAAGCAAACTCTCCCAAATCAAAACGAACTTCTTCTACATTAAACTAAATTCTCCTCAAAAGGTGAAAATAACTTTTGTGCAAGGAAATAATTTTTAAAATGATTTCTTTGAACTTTCAATTTACATACCCAGCAAGTGAACACTTTGTTTGAAATTTTAATTTTAAAAAATGAAAAATCTCATTTTTTTATGGAAAATTAAGTTTTTTAAAAGAACTGGAGGGCGCCAATTTTTTAGTGCCAATAAAGGGATTGCGCCATGCTGTCGTCTAAGACGTCGCGATTTTTATTCGACTGATAGTAAAATTTCGGTTTTCATGGACAGTTACAAACGATGCAACATAGACAAATGTAGGAAGCATACATATCCTCACTTTAATGCTTTATTTAAGCAGCATTTACACTATTAACCAAATAAAAATCGCAACGAGCTTTTCGAGTGCATGGCGCTATCTGGTCTTTTAGTGCACTATATGACTGCTGTTTTATTGCACTTTAAACAAGATTCATCTATTATTTTTTCTAAAAAATAAAATTTTTATAAAATTATTACACCCATTCAATCAGCTGAAGTAAAAAATCAAAAAAAGTTATTCTCAACTTTCCTTGATCAAAAAATTATTCTAACCATCACGAAGAGTCTGCAGTTTAACCTGTGAGAAGCGCGTTTCGGTTTGGAACACAATTTCATTTCAAAGTTTATGGACCAGCTTACAAGAGTGTCGAATTTGACACGAACAGTGTCCAGTTTGATTTGAAAAGTGTCCAATTCGACGTGAAAATGGTATAACTCGCAGCCCAATGTCGGTCCTCCTACTATCCAAACATTTCGCCTTCAGAGCTGCACGGTTTTCGTCGGAGCCGGAAAAAACCACGCCTACGCGCCCTCGCTCATGCAGTGAACCTGCGTACGTACGTGCTTTGCAAAAAACTCAAAATGTGAGACCATAGGCCTGCAGTGTGAGCGATCACCTAAAGGGCCTCTATACAAGAAAGCACAGATTGCCCTACTTTGGTTCATCCCAAGGCCATCGTGCTTGTTTACAGCATTACAGTAAGAACAACAAGGAATAAAAAATGCAGCTGAGTGGGTCAATAAAAGCAGATAGTTGCTTTAGGAATGACTATATCTGTTCATTCACCGTTTCCTACTAAGTGGTAAATCAGAATCATAGTCATAGTTTCAAGATGAGAGGATAGAGTGTACGAGCAGTTTGTTTCAGCTGATATATTTGACAGTATGTCTTATTTTCCTTACAACGTGGATCATGAGATTAACACCCTTCACAAGCTACTACTTCAACACGACGACGCTTCACTGGCAATATCCCGACTCTGAACATGAGGTAAGTTCAAGAGGAGATAAGAAGAGCAGCTACTCTTCAACGGAGAGGTGGAGCGTTTGTATACAAGAGGCGCCCGGGGCGAGTGCGGCGCATTCAATGTTGACCTCATGATTTGAACACTGTGTGTTCCACTGAGCCATGGCTTGAAATGGGTGCTCGCAAGGATATATTAGTATCAACAGCTAATTTGATGTAATCCGCATCCCTGTATTTGAACGCATAACATCTTGCAAGGGCGACGTGTACCTTGGTACGCAGCGCTGAAACAAGGTGTGGCCCTTTATATGAGAACATGTGTATGGCGCACAGTAACTGGGAACTATACATTGGATCCGATCGAAAATCCGATTCGGATAATTGGATGATTCGGATAAGGGCAATTTTGCGGACACAGGATTCTTGGATGATCCTGATCACGGCGGTTTTTAGGACCCCGGATTTCGGATATCCTAATCGGATATCCAACTCATTAACGCAAGATGCAGTTTATCAGGGACCGGATTCATCAAAGGCTCATAGCAATTAAACAGGAAAATACAACAGAAATCCGTGGTAGCGCGGCGAAATGTTTCACCATATAGCTAGGCCAGTGCTCCGATACCCCTAACGGCGTATCTTGCACTTGCGCGCTTGGCGCGACCTTGCAATATCACTACCTACGGAAAGGCCTTTGGTATACTGCCGCGTCACGGCTCCAGGACCTAACTCCAACGCGACGTCGCGCGCCAGCCGCGGCGACGTCGCGGCGCTGAAACGCGGACGTGAGCTCGTTGATGCATGGTTAGCCGCGGAGCACGAAATGTTCTCAGTGCTTAAGCTCCCAGGCCACATTTCTAGCAAGGAACTTAAGATCCCACAGACTGTAGGCAACAGTCTGCAGTAGGACAATTGATCCAAGAATGGGTGATCGTGACCTTTTTCCGTAGTATAACCATAATCACGAGTAAAAATTGGAAAACTACCGCTCGAACCCTCAGACTTCAAACACTGGTCTTTCTAACGACAACTTCACTAACGAACTAAAACTAAGAAAAAGCCATCACATGGCAATTGATGGAAAAAGAATATAGAAAACCGATTCGACACGTTAAAAATAAAAAATATACTACATAATAACATCTCAAAGCTATCAATCCATTAAAACGGCTTCCATTCGAGACGAATCAACTTCACACACCTTCAGACTTCACACAGTGAAGTCTCGCTCACGAACACTTTACATCTCAAACTTTAACGAAATCGCTGAGCCAAAACTAATAAAAGCCATCAGATTTCACAAATCATGGCAATTCTCAGAAAACTAATAGAAAACTACTACGATACGACAACACACTAACAACAACCCAGAACAATGACTATTCCGGAATAATCTACCAATTCGAAACGAAATACTTCATATACTTTCGGACTTCAAACAAGGAAGTCTTGTTCGTAAACACAAACAATCCTGCACTCCAAACATGGTCACGCAGTGTAACACTTGGTGGGCTACATTCGCACCCACGTTCTACTGTTTCTTTTTTACTTCAATAATCTTACCACTTTTTTCAGGAATAAGGACGTTACACCGACAGCACAAATACAATAACCCAAACTATGACAATCCCTTGTGACCAACTGCAAATTGTCAAATAGACAGAACAATACTAAAAAGTAAACTGATGAAATTTCTATCAGTTCATCACAAATCATGAAAACTGCATTCATAAGAACAACTACTTTTAAAGCAAAAAACTATAAAGTACTTAACATCAGATGGAATCCTTAGTTCCGGGTCCACCACATATCATATAAACACTATTTCTAATGAAACAAAGTACTCCGCAGCACATACACTGCATCTTTCTTACAGCCAGCAAAACTATTGGTACAAAACTATGGAAAAAACCATACTGTGCTTGGGGTACATCGCTGTCTAAAAAAGATAAGACAGCAGGACAACAAATTCGCCTTTTCTCTAGCGGATTGCACCGCTACTATCCCGCGATATGTTTGCTCTCACAATTCCACCTGCGACCCTCATATCATACGCAGCAGTGGTCCACTCAAGAATCATCTATCACACAGGCCACGTTTAAAGCCAACTCTAATGGCTAAAACTACGTGGAGCTCCTGGGAAACAATAAATACTATAATCCATAATCAGAGCTCTACTAAGTACAATAAACTCCACACCTAACGAACCTCGTACTGGCAAAACTACCTGTACAAATACTGGAAATCTTCTTTGAAATCTTCAACACCAAAATGGCACAATTATCGCCAACAGGTTCAAAAACTAAGAGGAAACACTTCTTCTTCTTCTTCTTCAGCGTCTGTCCCGCTTCGTAGCGGGGTCCGCTATTCTGGTGTCATGACGCCACCTTTCCCGATCCAGCGCTAGGTCAGGGTGGACAACAGCCGCCTTCAAGTCCGTATGTAACGTATCAGTCCAGCGCTGCTTCGGGCGCCCTCTAGGCCGCTTTCCTATTACCTCGAAGTTGAGCCCTATCTTGCGGACGCTATCTTCCTTTCCACGCAGAACGTGGCCGTACCATCGTAAGCGAGCTTCGCGCATCTTGTCGGCTATCGGCGCGACACCGAACTTCTGCCGAGTAGCTTCGTTTCGGATGAGGTCCATGCGCGTGACTCCAGCCGTCCAGCGCAGCATCTTCGTCTCCATGACGCTGAGGTGCATTTCAACTTCCTTGGTCGCAGGCCAACACTCAGCGCCGTACATCGCTACTGGCCGGATGACTGCCTTGTAGATCTTTGACTTAAAGCGCTCTGGTATCTTCTTGTCGCAGAGCACGCCAGTCAACGAGCGCCACTTGGACCAAGCTGCACTCACGCGTGAATTCACTTCGACCATCAGTTTGCCGTCAGACGCGACTGCTGATCCCAGGTACTTAAAGACCGCAGTGCGTGGAAGCTCGATGCCGTTAACCTTGATGGAGCTGGACTCGGTATCGTCCGTCGTTAAATACTCGGTCTTCTTCACGTTCAATCTGAGTCCAAACCGCTCCAAGCGATCACACCAAGCTTGCAACTCTCGCTCGAGTTCTCCTTTGTCTTCGCTAGCGAGCATCACGTCATCGGCATAAAGCAACGTCCAAGGGACGGGCTTCAGAAGATCTCGTGTGACGACAACAAAGAGGAGTGGGGAAAGCGCAGAACCCTGGTGTACCCCGACAGAGATGGGGAACTCCATCGAGGTTCCAGCTGCAGCTTGAACTCGACTCTTTGGACAAGAGTAGAGAAATCGCACCCACTCTATGAGCTCTTCGGGAACTCCATGATGTCGCAAGGCGTACCATATCACTTCACGCGGTACGCGGTCAAAGGCCTTCTCCAAGTCGAGGAAGGCGATATGCACTGTCTTCTGTTTCTCGCGATGCTTCTCTATCAGGAGGTGGGCGGCGTGAATGGCATCAACGGTGCCACAGCCAGCCACGAAGCCGCACTGATTGCTGGAAAGCTGGACGATGTCCCGAATTCATCCATCGACAATTCGCTCAAAGATCTTCATGCTGTGCGAAAGCAAGCGAATCGGACGGTAATTGGAGCAGTCTGCAGGACTGCCCTTCTTCTTCCAAATCGGGATCGTCGTACTTTGGCGCCAACACTCAGGCACCTTCTTCTCCGCCACAACCTGATTAAAGAACTTCGCCAACCACTCAGCAGGGTACCAGTACTTGGACTTCCACAAATCAGCTGCCACGTCATCGGGCCCAGTCGCTTTGCCTGGCCTCATCTTCTTCAAAGCCGCTTCAATCTCCTCCACGGTGATCTTCTGAACGGGGCCGTGGGTTAGAGCCGTTGAAGGGATGGCCGGATGAGGGAACTCTACCGTGGAGATTTCCTCAAAGTAATCGCGCCATCGCCTCAATGCCTTCTTGCGGTCCGTAATAAGATGGCCGTTCTCATCATTGATGCCGAAGAACTTCTCGATGTCCTCAGTCTGGCGATGGCGATTCTTTGAAGTCGGTACAGATACCGCTCACCATCGCGAGACTCGAGCTTCTCGTTGACATCTCCATAATGAGTGGCTTTCGCAACAGCCACGGCCTTCTTTGCAGCTTTCTTCGCTTCTTGGTACTTCCGCCAGTTATCGGCTGTCTTTTCGCCGAGAAACACGTGATAGAGCGACTTCTTCTCTCGCACTTTTGCTTTCACGTCGTTTGTCCACAGCCATGTCTGCTTGTCAACCTTCCGTCGCCCAGGCTTCGTAATGCCGAGTTCTGACTGTGCAGCTTGACGAATCGCGTCGGTCGCCTCCTTCCAAGTTTCGTCGACAGTCGTGACTGTCGGTAACCGCACGCGGGAGATCACAGCTGCTTCCTTCTCTCTCATTCGCCACCACTTGATTCTTGCTGCACCGCATCGCTCAACCTGCTTCAGCCTCGGAGGGGCGATCTTCAAAGTGCAGATCAGCGGTCGATGCTGTGGGGCGACCGTCTCATACGGCACGATCTTCGCTTCTGTGACAAGACTCCGGTCACGATCCTTCACAAGCACAAAGTCTATCTGAGTTTTGGTGCTCCCACTGTAGTATGAGATAAGGTGCGAGTCGCGTTTTCGGAAGACGGTGTTCACTATGGTGAGGTTATGTGATTCCGCGTAATCAAGAATGCGCTCACCATCGGCGTTACGTGATCCGTATCCGAAGCCAGTATGACAGCTGTATCCGTCTTTCGTGGCACCTACGTGCCCATTAAGGTCACCAGCGACTATGATGACATCTTTCGACGGTACCACTGCTGTCTTCTCATCAAGCAGGCTCCAAAACTCTTCCTTGGCTTGATCCGAGCAGCCAGTCTGCGGAGCATACGCTGAGAAGAAGTGATAGAGTCGCTTCTTAGCGGCGACAACGATCTTCATCAATCGATCGTCAAAGCGCTCGACGCTTACAATCGAGTCACGAAATCGCTCGGAGACGATTATTCCGGCACCACTGGTGGTCCTGGGACTTCCACATAGAACGGCCTTAAAGCCACGTCCTATATCCCTTGACTTGCGGCAAGACCATCTCGTCTCCTGCACCGCACAGAAATCAACTCTTCTACGCTCCAGTGCTTCAACCAACTCGCACGAGCGGCCCGTCAACGTACCCACATTCAGCGTTGCCACGCGGGTCCTGCTTACCTTACGGGACTTTCGGACTAGCTCAGTTGCCCCCCGATGCCGTCCTCGCATCAGGGACCCTCGCATACTTCCCACACTCACCGGGCTCTGCGAGTGCGCGTCGGCTCCCGCGGACGCCGTAGCACTATCTCGAAACACTTGAGCTGTCATACACCATGTGACGTGACATGGGTCTTCGTAGGCCGGCCTGTCACAAGGGCCTGTCGCCTGCAATCGAGTGTCCGTGTTCGGCTTAACTCGCAGAGCGAGTAGTTTCCAGTGGCACCACTTGGAGGAACGGACATCGCCACCTAAGAGGAAACACTAAAACATTGTAAACGACAGAACAAAACAGTACCCCGCATTACATTTTATCAGCACCACATTCGCCAAGATGATCCACTCGGAAGCAATCATCAACAACAACTAACGACTAAATTCGAGCCCTACTTAGAAAGAAATTACGAGTTAATTCGTTCACATTAAAACCGGAAAATGACGATGAAGACTCCGAACTAATAATCTTCAAAAAACTGTAAAGTAGATCAATCCAAGGACTGACAATACTCGTCACAGATCACAGAAAAAAATGAATCCTCAAGACATGAGGTAGAAGAAACAGTACCAGATCTCCGTAAACACAAAATACCAGAAAATGAACAGTAGCAGAAAACGCAGACGACAAGTCGCAACAACGGCTACTGCCACCAGGAAGCATGACTGAACCAATAAATGGAAATAACTACTAAAGAACTACTAAAGAACAAACCTAAACGTCCCACACACTACTTCACAATTTTCATGATACAACATTACAACGCGAGAAGCCGTAACACGGAGGATCTCGCGTATATAAGGCGCAGAAGCTCTCTCAGTCTCAGTCTCCATTACGATCGCTCTCATTCTTTAAAGACTCAAATGTCTTCGTCAACTCACTACGAATACGTCACGACAATCGGACGTATCAAACAAAAAATATCTCTTCATAACAATGACATTCAAAGACTAATCGCAGAATGCGATATCTATCATGACCCAATCACTTTCACAAACATCAATTTCATACTTATCAAATACTACGAATGCAACGACAACAAATAACTCACTTAATTACTATTCTGGAATTCAAACTGAACAGTGTTGTCACGCTATTCATTGAAGCACTAACAATAATATTAAGCTAACAGGCTCCTTCGTAACTCAGCCAATACTTCCTCAATTACTGTACAAACATAAATGCGTTACAAATACATACACTAGAGATCAGTTTAATGGCGATAGCTCTTTACGTTCTCTCGCTTCTGGTACAACCAGTACAGCCTCTTCCACTCCATTAGTAAACACTACGATATTGTGTACTAAATACTAAAAACTACATCTTAAAGTAGAAAATACTCTAATAACTACTCTGGAAAAATATATACTACACCCGAGTTCGGCAAAACGCGCCATTCAACGTCGACAACGTAAAACCCCGACGCCATCCACTTCGCCGTGTACAACTCCATCGTCGTTCAACGCCGTGCAACATCGCCCAAATTCCACGTCGTCAACCATCCTCAACTCCTACACGCCAACTCCAACGCCGCTCGACATCTCCACAACAACGATAACGTCCGACACCGATTATGTCCCGTTTGCAAACCAAGAACAGTGGCACAATTATTTTCGTTGTATTGTAATTTGAATTTGTAATGTATTGTATTTTATTGTATTACCACGTGTTCCCACTTCGTTGTACCCTATCCTTTCGTTGTATTTTGTATTCTTCTCTCTCAAAGCGTAACGAACTAATACTAAAAAACTAAAATCCCCAAACTGGAGCCAACAAGGCACCAAATGGGCCAACACAATTTGGCCCAGAATTTTTCTTTTGCTGTCGGGAGTGTCCTGACTTCCGTACAACGGAATCATGATACTTCAATCAATAATCGGCACAAGAGCCGGCCTGCCCGCCGGCGCGGTTGTAAAGTGGCACGCCCCAACAGGCCTCTGCCGCCACACTGCCCGCCCCCGGAAAACGTATATAAGCAGCCGCTTCAGGGCCGAAGGCAGTCTCGGCCGGTCTCGTCCAGTATCGCAGTCTCGTACGCCTCTCGCACCAGCGGCTCTCCGTATCCAGCTCCAGCCTCAGCCTCCGCCGTCGCCTCCGCCGTCGCCACCGTCGTCGCCATCGCCCGCTGCCGCCGCACGAGCCGCCGTCGAGGCTGGCCGCTACTACCCGCGGCCCGTCGCCGAGGCCCGCAGCAAAGACTGCCGTGACCTCCGCCGCCGAGACAGAGAAACGGACGTCCTACAGGACGCTTCCGTTCCGGCCCGACAGGGCTACAAGAATCAGGCCAACTGGCCATCAAGAACCCAAGAAAGACTAAGACAAAAAGGGGGAAATAACTAATATAAAAAGCTATCTCATCTGGTTTCTTCCTTAGCCGTACATGCACCAATGACACAATAAATATTGTCGGACAAGATGTGCAAGGTCAAGGAAGAGATTTGGCTTTGAACCACCAAAACCGTACTAGACCGATTTGGCTTTGAACCACCAAAACCGTACTAGACCAATCCAAACCCTACGCTTTCCACAATTGAGAAGGTTTTACTTCTTGAAGACAGCCTCGAAGAGAAATCAGGCGCAGCTATAAAAGGCATGCAGCTCATCCCAGAAAATTACGAGTGGATGATAGATACCCATAAAAGCAAATATGCTAAAAAACCTATTAACAGTGCGAGAATTATACAACAGCTGACGTCGTTGCATAGGGCTGACAATGCAGCAAAAAACTGCATTCTTGTGTTTGATAAAATTTTCCACGCTGATCACCCAGATGACCTCTGCTGGCCAGGACGTCCGAAATACGACAGATGCGATATGGGCGGAAACAATTCTGCAGAAATTTCCTTCTGGCCTCGTGAAGCAGGTGTTGATAAAAATAGGGGAGAGAGAAGATATCACCATTGCCGAAATCATGAATGAGATTATTAACGAAATTGCTACAAAGTCGCAAGTAGAATCCCGTACAAAGGAGTCACCTAAGCAGCTTCCAGCCAAATAATTCTGACGCTTATCAGGAGCGACAAAAGACACCAATCAAATCGCAGTTTCATTTGAAAGGTGGGTCACTACGCGTGGGTCCGCCGCTCTCGGCTTGGGGTCTAAGAAAGAAAAAACCATGATAAGCAAGAAACTTTGCTGGAAAGCCGGATAAACAAGCCAGTAAGGATTACAAACGGCAAAACTGCCCAAAATGTAGACATCTTCACCACATATATTTGTGTTACTATAATTCCTCCTTTGAAGCCTCCTATAGGTGCTAAACAACAGGATGAACAAACTCGAAACCTCAGGCGTCCGAGTATCGCCAGCGCAGCTGGCCTTCTAAAAACGACTAGCGAAGCTCGAAAAAACCTGTATCTGCTAAGATTTAAGGAGCAGCCATCCGAACATCGAAAAAGCTGATGCAGTTGCACAAACCAAGGAACAAGTGGTGCTCATGACAGCAGAAAGGAGCATCTGGAACCATAAAACCCAGCAATACGAAAGAACGCTCTTCTTTTTCGACTCTGGTGCGCAGAAAACCGTGATTTAGAAGAATTTCGCTGCGCTGCTGCAGCTGCCGACCCTAAAAACAGAGACATGCGTTATGTCAGGGATCGGCGGACATACCGAGATCTTCGACAGCAGGAAAGTTCTCTGAAAAGTTGGAAAGGCGCAAGGGAGGGATCTTGAGTTCCTAATCCAAATAAAGCCGGTAACAACAAAAGCTTCCATTCAGTCAAGCTCTGCAATATTGACGAGCAGTTTCTATTGGACGAAGACATTTATATTTCCTACACAAATCTTTGAGGACAGCATAAATACTCAAATAACCCAAATACTCTCAAATAACTCAAATACTCGTTGGCCTTATTATTAGTACAATTTCGTACTCGAAGGAAAGGATACGATATACATACACGCGAAGGCAATCTTTGGACCCACGGTATATGGCCGGGGTAAAGCTGACATAAAAAAAGAGTCAAGTGCCATCCACGCCATGACAGCCATTGAGGAATAAAGTGAAAAGGATATTCTCAACAAGCTCTTCGAGCATGAGAATTTCGTCAAATGAATCTGGAGGCAAAGACGACTTGCTCGAGTACTTTCAGAAATACTCCAAGTCAACATCCTTTGGCAATGACTACATCACTGCTCTATTTCCACCTAGCAACAATGTTGTTAACCTTGAAATGAACTATGCACCGGCAATAAGTAAACTGTCCCACATGCAGAATCTTCTTCAGGATAATCCTACTCAAAAACAATGGTACTGTAGAATTGTACAGGAATGCGAAGCTGAGAGCGTAAAAGGGGAAGTAACATCTGATGTTCAAGATTCTGTCGGCGCTTACTACATTCCACACTCCGGTGTATGGCGTGCCCACAAACTAGGGTCTTTGCGCATAGTGTTTGATGCGTCCTCAAAATGGAAAGGGCAGCTTTCATTAAATGACTTGACTCAAGGGAGAAGCTCTTGTCAATAAGATTCATGATATACTCATCGCTAGCCGTATAACTATGACCCATCATCCTTTACGACATTGAGGCTGCCTTCACTCAAAGTTACTTAACAGAATCCTGAAAGGACTTATGCAGATTTCTTTGGATGAAGAACCTAGATATCCCCCTACAAAGGATAACGTTGTTGTTGAGTTTCGATTTAATCGTGTTGCTTTTGGAGTGAAGCCATCTCCAAGTGTCCTGAATATGTGCATCCTTTCATGATATCGGTCGAAACTCATTAGGAAGCATTAGCAAAGCAGGCAGAAATAAAACAACTTTTTCCCGAAATGGAATGAATCTTCGCGAGTTTGTCTACAATTGCTCAGAAGTAAATGATCGCATTTCGGAGAAAGATAGAACTTCGAGCGGATGCATAACTTTTCTAGGTGTCCAATATACAGTGATAATGGTGTAATACCGACACAGACAGATTTTCCTTATACGCGGACATCAAAGGAAAGGAACACCTCACAAAGAACGGTGTGTTGAGCCAGATCAACTAGGTATATGATCCCACTGGGCTCGCTGGCCCTCTTTTGATATTAAAAAAGTTAAAAACAGTCATGGGGGAAATCTAACAGGCGTAGGCTGAAAGGAATCAATATCAAGCGATCATGTCGCAAAATGGAACGATGCAGATAAGGAAGTTCGCGGTGCTCACATCTCCGTACCTTGCTGCGTTATTAGCGATACTCACAGAACCACTCTATGGGTATTTGCGACGGCCTTAGCCAGAAAGGCACATGTGGCTAAGGCCAACGTATAGCCTTAGCCGCATGCGCCTTTCTGTGCAGTGATACCGATACCATGAGATGAGTCCTCCCATAAGCCATAAAACAAGGCTAACACCAATCAAGACAAAGCGAACAATTCTGCTTCTTGAAACCCTTGGAATTTTACTCGCTGCACGACTACCAAAGACGATAGTCGAGACAACTGCTACAAGGATACAGCAAGTCATTCTTGTCAGTGGCAGCAAATTAGCTCTTGGGTGAAAACTAGCAAAAAGCTGTCAGGTTTTGTCGGCAATCAAATAAATCGCATCAGAAATGATACTGAAAACACAAGCGACGATAGTTAAGTCAAATGTTACACTTCGGCGATACGTCGCCGACGCTGTCGCCGACAGCGTCGCAAGGTTGCTATAATACCGTCGCCGACGCTTTCGTCTACCGCACCGGCGACAGCTTGTTGCAAGTTGTAGCTGGCCCTTTAACCGCGAGGGCGCGTCAGCGGCGCTCTCTCGCGTGCATACTGTTTCTCTCTCTCCGAGCTCAGTGCGAGAGAATCAGAGTGCACGCTCGCTCTTTAGCTCTTCATGCCGGAGCTCCCGACGACAGGTTGTTGGCGAGGGATAACAGCGTCGCCGACGTGTTGCCGAAGTATAACATATGCCTAGAGAATCATCCCTAGCACGGCTCCATATTGGGATGGCATACATACCCCTCGTAGCTTACCAAAACGACAACATCGAAGCCTGCTAGCCTAGGGCATATGTTATACTTCTGCGAAGGTGTTGTCAGCGATGTAGCACCCCTCAACACTGTCGCCGACGTAACCGACAACACCGTCGCCGAAGTATAGCATAGGCCCTAAAGTGATAGGGTCATGACGCCTTAGGCCTTTATTATACTTCCGCGGGAGCATAACAGTTTTTCGTGCCGTCCCACGGGCGGAAAATATAACAGCCCTCTCGTCGTCTGTCGGCGGTGATTCGCAGACGTCCGGCGCGACAGGGCACGGCGATTGGTCAGCTCAGAGATCCACGATTCCCGCCCGTCCGCGGATGCTCCCGCGGGAGTATAACATAGACCTTACATGATGAATTGTACGGAGTTCTATTCCTATGCTCTAGGGTACAGTACTCAGTACGCATGCCTGTTAGGCGCAACACGTCGACGGGGGGCAGTCCTTGCCTTCGACCGCCTTGAGCATGGCAGTCGGCTTTGGTGACGTGGAATTTCCCCCATTGTACACGTACGAACACGAACAACATGTAATGCAAGTTGCACCGAAAGGGGCTAGATCAAACGGGTAAAAACCCGTACCTTTTTCGAGTACTGATGTGCTGCCCCCCCCCCCGTCCACTAGCTGCGCCGCTTACTATATCGTTTTTAAGTTGTTGCTTATTATATAGCATACTGTATAATGAGAGGGAGAGAGGACTGCTAGCAAGAGCGAGCGACCTCCCGGTCGTGGCGACGAAGACATGAATGAGATCGAAGAGTGCTGCTATCTCTAGTATGGCGTCGCTCACTCCCAACAGTGAAAAGTGCAGCTCTCAGCTATAGCACTCAGCCATTGTGTTGAATAAGTAGCCGAAACTGAATGCAAACATCGAAACACTTTCCCAGGTATTGGAAAAAGTGGTGCACAAGTGAGCGGACGATGGTCGGGTCGATTCTCGCTGTACTCTAGTTTTGCTTTTTGTTTACATTTAATTTAATTTTTTTGAACAAAATCCAATTAACGGAACATATAAATGTGACACAGAATTGATAAAAACAGATTGGACATCATAAAATTGAAATTAAAGGAAAAATAAAAGTAAAAAGCACTGAAAAATCTGAAAAAACATTTGAGTTCGAAAGAGGTTTCCTCCTTCTATATACTATCGAAAATTAGTGATTCGCTATCTAATAATTCGGCTAAATAACACAGTTCCACTAAAATGGAGAAGGTTCAGCTGCTCGAATGAAATGAATTTTAATGCGTGCAAGGGACGAAATTCCGACCTATCAGAAGTGCAAAAAATAATCTCTCTGAAAATGCAAAAATTATGTACTAGATAGTTCTCCATGTTCGGCTTTCATAAAACCTGGGTATATTGTTCGAATAGGCTTAATGCTTCTCTGCCATGCAGGTTTGTCATTGTGGAACAATTTTATTCGGTCTGACGTTTCGACAACTTCGTCGTTTTCAAAGGACTGGAAGAAGTTCGAAACCTGTGACCAGACACTCATCTCGACAAAAAACGTCCTTGTCCAGCTCTGTCAGTTTCAATGTTTCCTACGAGTGTCGAGCGGATTCTCACTGAAGCACACCGAACTCATCGTTGTTCCACAAGTGCTGAGGGAATGCTCAGCTGTGTAATCACCACTGAGCAATTGAGACCTACCAACTGCAAATTCGTAGTGATGTTAAGTGTATACTGCACGATTGCACGTTCTCAGAGCTCGCAGAGCGTGATGAACGACAAAAACTCACTGGTGATCGAAATGCTCACTTCGGTTATTCATTGTTGGATTACGTTCGCGGATCCAGAAAGCCTTTAGGACCTTTTTTGGGCCCGTTCTTGCTTTTACGAAGCAACACAGTGCATTTAATATTAAAATCGTTTCCGCAGTGGACTTCTACTCTATGTTTACCGAGTAGGGTTATAAAACTACGCTTTCCGTTACCAACAAGATGTTCCCTGATGCGAACGCTTAGCGCTTTCCCTGCTTCGCCAATGTATAGCTTCCCACAGCATAAACACTGAATTTGGTAAACAACACCCTTCTGCACACAGTCTCCGCTTTTTCCATAAGGGCAGATCACGCAGTCTCTTGTTATACATGAGCGATCGTAAAGCCTATTGCCAACAAGCAGTCGTTTGATGTTGTGTCCTTGCATGTTGACCAGCACAAAATCATCGTCCAAATTTGCTCGCAACGGGCACAGTTGCCGTGAACTCCACAGAAATAAAGGGTAACTGGAGACATATTTTATTGTCCCGCGCATTTACATCACGCCCAGATCCCATCCGGCCATTTCATTGTCTTGCATCGTAACCACTGAGACGAGCAATATTGTTAGCAAGCATATGTGATTCCTCCTCTTCTCTCGTGCACACAGGGACGTTTTTTTGCCGAAATGAGCGTCTGTTCTTATGTTTTGGGCTTCTTTCAGGCCTTTCAAAAAGACGAAGTTGTCAAAACGTCAGGTGGGCTGTCGTCTGTCATGTCTATCATGCAGCCTGATTTTTCATTCGAATTCGAATATTCGAATACGAATAATCGAAAAATTGGGTTTTTCGAACGCACTCGAATTCGAATGTTGAAAAAATCGCATTTTTCGAATGTATTCGAATTCGAGTATTCAAAAAATCGCGTTTTTTGAATCCATTCGAATTCGAATATTCAGAAAAACCGCGTTTTTCGAAAATATTCGATTTCGAATGCTGGTGGCGATGTCCGTTCCTCCACGTGGTGCCACTTGAAACTGTTCGCTCTGCGAGCTAAGCCGAACACGGACATTTGATTGCAGGCGACAGGCCCTTGTGACAGGCTGGCATACGAAGACCATGTCACATCACATGGTGTATGACTGTTCACGTTTATCGAGATAGCGGGAGCCGACGCGCACTCGCAAAGCCCGGCGAGCGTGAAAAGTATGCGAGAGGACGGCATCGGGGGGGGGCAACTGAGTTAGTCCGAAAGTCCCCTAACGTAAGCAGGACCCGCGCGGCTATGCTGAATGTGGGTACGTTGACGGGCCGCTCGTGCGAAGCACTGGAGCGTAGAAGAGTTGAGATCTGCGCGGTGCCGGAGACGAGGTGGTCCTGCCGTAGGTCAAGTGACATAGGACGTGGCTTCAAGGCCGTTCTATGTGGAAGTCTCAGGACCACCAGTGGAGGTGGAGTCATCGTTTCCGAACGAATTCGTGACTCGATTGTAAGCGTCGAACGCTTTGACGATCGGTTGATGAAGATCATTTGTCGCCGCTAAGGAGCGACTCTATCACTTCTTCTCTGCGTATGCTCCGCAGACTGGCTGCTCGGATCAAGCCAAGGAAGAGTTTTGAAGCTTGCTTGATGAGAAGACAGCAGAGGTACCTTCAAAAGATGTCATCATAATCGCTGGTGACCTTAACGGGCAGACTCGGCGGGACGAAAGATGGGTACGGCTGTCATGGTGGGTTCGGTTACGGGTTGCGTAACACAGATGGTGAGCGTATTCTTGAATATGCGGAATCGCACAACCTCACCATAGTGAACACCGTATTTCGCAAACGCGATTCCCACCTCATCTCGTTCTATAGCGGGAACACCATGACTCAGATAGACTTTGTCCTTATGAAGGAACGAGACCGAAGTCTTATCACAGACGCGAAGGTCGTGCCGTATGAGACGGTCGCCCCACAGCATCGACCGCTGATCTGTACTTTAAAAATCCCCCTCCGAGGCTGAAGCAGGTCGAGCGATGCGGTGCACCAAGAATCAAGTGGTGGCGAATGAAAGAGAAGGAAGCAGCTGTGATTTCTCGCGTGCGGTTACCGACAG
The DNA here is from genome assembly GCA_947396885.1 of Heligmosomoides polygyrus polygyrus. Taxonomy (NCBI): domain Eukaryota; kingdom Metazoa; phylum Nematoda; class Chromadorea; order Rhabditida; family Heligmosomidae; genus Heligmosomoides; species Heligmosomoides polygyrus. The sequence continues at coordinate 58,937,832 of OX377204.1, read as the reverse complement.
TCACGACTGTCGACGAAACTTGGGAGAAGGCGACCGACGCGATTCTTCACGCTGCACTGTCGGAGCTTGGCATCACGAAGCCTGGACGACGGAAGCTCGACAAGCAGGCATGTCTGTGGATAGATAGCGTGAAAGCCAAGATTCGAGAGAAGAAGACGCTCTATCACGTGTTTCTCGGCGAAAAGACAGCCGATAACTGGCGGAAGTACGAAGAAGCGAAGAAAGCTGGAAAGAAGGCCGTGGCTGTTGCAAAAGCCACTCATTAGAAAGATGTCAACGAGAAGCTCGAGTCGCGCGATGGTGAGCGGAATCTGTACCAACTCGCAAAGAATCGCCATCGCCAGACCGAGGACATCGAAATGTTCTTCGGCATCAATGATGAGAACGGCCATCTTCTTATGCACCGCAAGAAGGCATTGAAGCGATGGCGCGATTACTTTGAGGATTTCTCTACAGTAGAATTTCCTCATCCAGCCATCCCTTCAACGGCTCCAACCCACGGCCCCGCTCAGGAGATCACCGTGGAGGGGGTTGAAGCGGCTTGGAAGAAGATGAGGCCAGGCAAAGCGACTGGGCCCGACGACGTGTCAGCAGAACTGTGGAAGCGAAGCTTTGGTACCCTGCTGAGTGGTTGGCGAAGTTCTTTAATCAGGTTGTGGCGGAAAAAAAAGTGCCTGAGTGTTGGTGCCAAAGTTAGACGATTCCGATTTGGTAGAAGAAGGGCAGTCCTGCAGACTGCTCCAACTACCGTTCAATTCGTTTCCTTTCGCACAGCATAAAGATCTTTGAGCGAATTGTCGATGGACGAATTCGGGACATGGTCCAGCTTTCCAGCAATCAGTGCGGCTTCGTCGTTGGCTGTGGCACCGTTGATGCCATACAAGCCGCCCGCCTCCTGATAGAGAAGCATCGCGAGAAACAGAAGCCAGTGCATATCGCCTTTCTCGACTTGGAGAAGGCCTTTGACTGCGTACCGCGTGAAGTAATATGGTACGCCCTGCGACGACATGGAGCTCCTGATGAGCTCATAGATTGGGTGCGAATTCTCTACTCTGGGTGCGAATTCTCTACTCTTGTCCAAAGAGTCGAGTTAAGCTGCAGCTGGAACCACGATGGAGTTTCCCATCTCTGTCGGGGTACATCAGGGTTCTGCGCTTTCCCCACTCCTCTTTGTTGTCGTCATGGATGCCAACACACGAGTTCTTCAGAACCCCGTCCGTTGGACGTTGCTTTATGCTGACGACCTAATGCTCGCTAGCGAAGATAAAGATGAACTCGAGCGAGAGGTGCAAGCTTGGTGTGATCGCTTGAAGTGTTTTGGACTCAGATTGAAGGTGAAGAAGACCGAATAACGACGGACGTTACTGAGTCTAGCTCCATCAAGGTTAACGGCATCGAGCTCTCACGCACTTCGGTCTTTAAGTATCTGGGATCAGCAGTCGCGTCTGACGGCAAACTGATGGTCGAAGTGAATTCACGCGTGAGTGCAGCTTGGTCCAAGTGGCGCTCGTTGAGTGGCGTGCTCTGCGACAAGAAGATACCAGAGCGCTTTAAGTCAAAGATCTACAAGGCAGTCGTCCGGCCAGTAGCGATGTACGGCGCTGAGTGTTGGCCTGCGACCAGGGAAGTTGAAACGCGCCTCAGCGTCATGGAGACGAAGACGCTGCGCTGGACGGCTGGAGTTACGCGCATGGACCGCATACGAAACGATGCTATTCGGCAGAAGTTCGGTGTCGCGCCGATAGCCGAGAAGATCCGCGAAGCTCGCTTGCGATGGTACGGCCACGTTCTGCGTGGAAAGGAAGACAGCGTCCGCAAGATAGGCCTTAACTTCGAGATAATAGGAAAGCGGCCTAGAGGGCGCCCGAAGCAGCGTTGGTTAGATGCGTTACATGCGGACTTGAACATTGCTGGTGTTTACCCTGATCTAGCGCTGGATCGGGAAAGGTGGCGTCATAACAGCAGAATAGCGGACCCCGCTACGATGTGGGACAAACGCTGAAGAAGAAGATTCGATTTCGAATGCTCGAAAATTTTCGATATTCGAAACCATTCGAATATTCGAAATTTTTGCGAGAGCATAAATACAAGCCAGCCCTAGCGATCTGTTTCATGAGCAGAGTGGAACGACTAGCACTGGAGCGCCTTCCCATAATGTACTGTCGTCACATTGATGATTGTTGTATAATAACGACAACACCGCGATCCGAGATGGATGAGTTGCTCAACATCCTTAAAACACAATCTCTAGACATTAAATTCACTCGAGAAACTCCGTGAAAACCTATTTGAACACTCAAAATAGGGTAGCAAACGGCGCTTTCAATGTGAAATGGCATCGTAAGGATAGCACCAAGATCATGATAGCTCATGCAAAATCTGCTCACCCTCTGACTGTGAAACGTGCTGTGCTCCGCAACATGTACAGATCGGCAGTAGGTGTGTGCATGGGACATGAGGAACGCGAGGAATTACGCATGCTTGCCAACAATATCCTACGCCTCAATGGGTACGATCCAATGCAAAGAAATATTTTGTGGCGCGAATTATTGCGCGGTGCAATACATCGCACCCACATGTAACACATCAGAAATGGCATGACAACAATAACATATCCAAAGAGAATCATCCGAGGATTATCAATATATATATATATATATAACGATTGATGCTGAAGATCGCGATCAAGGAAACACAGCATGTATTGTACTTTGTCAAATGTGTATCAAAAGAACAGGCATGCCGGCGTTTCTTACCTGACCGCGTTTGGAGGAGGAGTCAAGACAGATTTGCGGTTGTATCCGATCTAGGGCTAAAACCACTCTTTGTGCGAAATACGAAAGACTTAAAGGGGTACTTCGTGAAAATTCCCAGGAAGGAGAGGGCAGCTCACCTACGTTCCACCAAAATAACGACGAAGTTCCTGCTCAAAATGAGGCACAACCGCAGAGAGTCACTGTTCTTGGCGGCGCGCAGCTGTCCGGTAACGCAAGTAGCTTGATGGATCTCGGGCCATCTTTCTCACCTGCACAAAGCATCAACGCCTTCTGATCCGACGTTCCGTAAGGTAGTGGAAGCTTTACATAGGCTGCGAGATCTACTACGCATTAGAAACAGGAATAACGTGCAGATGGAAACCACTTCGAACGCTAGTCGGAGTCTCCCACAAAGCGTACCGTTTTCGCGCTCATTCTATAGTGAACCTCAACCCACGCCTTCTATAGTGAACCTCAACCCATGTTAGGTTTAGAATCTTGTCATCAGCTGTGTTTGTAATGCTAAACCGTCATACGACACAGCGAAGCAATAATCTAACTGTTGCCCAGGTTCAAGGAGTTGCGCGAGCTGAGATCAAATGGTTCTATACGTATCTCCGTGAGCGATAAAGGTAGGGAGTTCCTCGTTATACCCCAGTCACTCGACCATGCAATAACGGAACTCCACCTGCAAGATGAATCCTTATACTACCGAACCTCTGAAAGCGAATTTCTTTCGCAGTGCAGACGGCTCAAACTATTTGGGTTACGATAGGAAGATCTGCAGGCATTGATGGGAAGCTGATCAGTAGACTAAAGTTAGATGACCCTTCTTGCCCAGTTTTCTACAGCCTTGTAAAGACTCACAAGCTATCTCCTACTGATATGCTATCCACGTCTGCGGAAACTTTTAAGATTCGGCCTATCATTAGCTGTGTGGGTGGACCAGCCGATAGAATATCATGGTTCCTTACCAAAATTGTAAACCAGCTTTTGCCCATGGTCCCTTCTCACCTGACCAATACGCAAACATTCCTAGAGAAGCTACGCACCTCTATCATTACTAGTGACTGCGTAGTGGAGTCATTTGATGTGACATCGCTTGATACAAACGTCCAAAACGATCAAGCCTTGCAAGCATATCAGAAATGCTGGATAGGCATATTGATAGTATTAACGCATTTGGACTTATTAGAGCGCATATCATGACTTTGACGACGGAATGTTTATCTTGCAACATCTTTAAATGGTCGGGTACATACTTTTCACAAGTCAGAGGGCTGGCTATGGGACAGCGGTTATCGCCCGTACTCGCCATCTGCTTTATGAGCAGAGTAGAGTAGGAACCAGTACTTGGGCGAGCACCAGTAATGTACTGCAGGTATATAGACGACTGTTGCATTATGACTTCAACACAGTCTGAAATGGACGAGTGTTTCCGATTTTTGAATCAGCAGCCCGCGTACATTAGGCTTACAAGGGAAACTCCAAAGAATGGCTGGCTTCCATACCTTAATATACAGATAAAAGTTTCCAATGGCATGTTTAGCGTAACGTGGTACCGAAAGCCAAGTTCGAAAAACATCGTGATCAACGCCACCTCTGCTCATCCAACAAGCATAAAACGCAGCGTCGTTAGAAACATGTTTCGAACGGCCTCGCAGAGATACGGGTGAACAGGAGCGACAAGAGTCACTGCGAATGGCTTCGAAAATAGCCAAGCAAAATGGCTATGTATCTTCACGGTATCAGCGCAGAGCTCGTGCTAACCGCAGACAAAATGGACCACGTGACAACAGGATACCCTTACGTATACCTTTCATATCTGATAAAGTCTCTGCTGCGATTCAAAGGAGCATAGTTCGAGCCCTGTTGCAAAACGATGTCGTTTTTGTCAACATTCCAAACGACAATATTGAACACCAACTGTCAGGAATAGGCTCTACGATAACCAGTGCTTACCAAAAGGTTGTGTTGCATGTCCATACGGCAAGGTCGGAGATTGTTCCCGGGAGGGAGCAGTCTATGGCCCCGTTTATACTTTGTCGCAGCGATGCGCGATGGCCACTTAGTGAGGCCAAATTGATCGATCTCGTCGCACAATCAACATGGCCACTATAAGTGGCGTCGCGTCGCCCCGCGACGAAGTATAAACGGGGACTATTAGATTGAGTGCCAAGCATGTAACTCCACATATATAGGGGAAATGGGGAGAAAACTAGCCAAGTTAGAGAACATCTGGCTAGTAAACAACGTGGTAACATCAGAACACCTCTCGGAAAGCACAGAGCTTAGAAACAAGTAGAAACAGAAATATCGGCAACGAAGGCATTAGAAGCGTTCTGGATTTTTGCAAGAAATTCTGGCATAAACAATCGTCAGGAACACCCGTCAATTAAGAATGATTTTCTGCCGTTTGTGCCAAAATGCGAGAATGGAGGTCGTTATCTTTATCTTATACTATCTAGCACTGCACATTAAGACTCATTCGCCCGGTCGTACTAACAGAGAGTTGCGAAAGCACTCCATAGGTGGATCAAACGTGAGTTTATCCCTCTTTGAATGGGTTTTCAGGGGTGATTTCTCTAAGGAAGCGAAACCGCTAGAGTGGGGATAGCGTTTGGTGGGGTAAATCGCTTATCTAATAGTTGCATCACGTTCAGGCCTCTGAAGAAGACGGGAGCGTCGAAACGTTAGGCCTGGCAAATAAAGATCCACCGTAACAACCTCGAGCGGCACAAACAAAAATATTGACAACTATCCAAAGAGCGTTTACTACAAGAAACAGGACCAACAATAAGATAAAACGAATGAAAAGAAAAGAAAAGAAAAAGAAAGGAAATGAATTCAGAACTCTCGATCGCTGGTCATTGATTTTTTTAATTGACCGAAGGACATCTCAAGCACATTATCTATGAGCAGTGGTCAAAAACTCGAATAGTTCTGTTCGAGAAAAAAGTTTGAGCGGATTTGCCTTTAGCTCTTCACACCTGGAACGGGGGTTTTCAGGTAACCATATCTTGTTCTGGCCTCAGGTAACACCGAAAACAATTCTGAGGCTTCTATTTGTACCCTGCCCGTCAGTATTTTGAACATCATCACAAGATCGGATTTCATTCTCCTTCTTCTCAGGGACGACAAACCCAATTGGGGTTTCACAATCGCGAATGGAGGCATAGTCCATCGCGAAACACCTCAGCATCAGTTTGCGGGTGAAACTATTTTGGACTCTCTCCAGCAGACGTATATCTTTGCGTTTGTAAGTGTTAACGGTAGTCTCACTTTCAAATATAGGTACTGTAATGGGGATCGAAGTCCAGGTTGGTGTTCTTGAGAACCCTTCTCAGCGGGGTGGATCCGATAGAATACGTTGTAGTGGCGGCTTTATCCCAAAAAACCAACGAAAAACTGAGTTTTTTCACAGTTCCTAATCAAAGGGTAGTTCCTAATCTTCAGGCCAATTGGTAATAACATTTATAGCAGTGTGCATGCGATCCGTGTCCAGTGGCGACTCTATGGCCTTGCAAATTTTCATTTCGTCGGCAATTTCGAAAGTGTAAATCAGAAATAGAATGGGTGAAAGAACCCCAGCTTGCGGGACCCCGTGCATGCTTCATACACGTGTGAGAACGCTTTGTCTATACTTACTTGGAAAGCACTGCTATGGAGGAAATAACATATAGACGATATAGTGCTACTGGGTGCGTAAAAAGTATTGACGCACTAAACGTAAGCCTTAGCAATAACAACTCATTATAAACTTTAACAATTTTATATCCGAAATGTCACTAATAATCTAGCGAACAGAATAGAGTCACCTGCATTTTATATGGGCTTCTTTGCTGCGAATGCAGGGGCGAAGACGTCGAGAAAAGGCATGGACGGTGTGCCGCAAGATGAGTGTGGCTCCAGCAAGGAATCCACTACGAGGTTACCAGTACGGGAGTCCAAGCGTGTGCATATCGAAGATGTGATAGATGTCGCGCAATGTGCGTCCGGTCGCCATCGTCGTGGCTTGGGAGGACACCTTAGTGGGGTAGAGTAGTAAGGGGAACCTCGAGGGGGAGGGGGACCAGGAGAGCTACTAGGAAGGAGGGACCCGGAGGTGGGATCAGAACGGGAAACCAAAAAAACAAGAAGGGAGCCGTAAGGGTGAATTAATTCTGGGAACAAGGAATCTACCATCTGCGCAGCCTCTTACTGCTTGACACAGCGGCAAATGTGCGTTTCTGAGCTTCTGGATTCAGAGGACGTGTCCCCTCCGTTGCGCAACAAGCGTCTGGATTCAGAAGAGGTGTCACCGACGTTGTTCGATGTGCGTCCGGATGACAGAATTCAATATGGGATGCTGTAGCAGCAATGCATCCTCCTGCTTGACACAAACTGCACGCGTTTCTGAGTGTCCGTGTTCAGAAGCCGCGTCACCGATGTCACGCAATGGGCATCCAGAATCAGAAAAGGAATCCAGACGACGACGCGTCTTTTGATTTAGAAGGCATGTTACGAAGCTATCTAACGAGCGTCTCAATTCGAAAAAATGAAACCGACGTTGCGTAGCGAGCGTCTGGGTTCGGAAGACGTGACAGCGTTGTCCTTAGTGCAGTTAAGCATGAGAACGGTTGCGGAGCAATCTGAGGGACAGAAGCAGTAAAAATCACTGATGGTACTGGATGGTCCGGAAAAAATCTATATGTCAGTGGATTTTAAGTTTTACAAGCAGGTTTGTTGTTTTCTGTAGATTAGTGACATTGCAAGCTCGCGTGAAGCGCGCAAGTGCTAGACACGCCGTTGGGCGTTTCGGAGCACTTGTTATGTTAATAATTAATGCTTAGTGTCTAATATTATGTTTAATATCAACACCTTCAGGAAGCTCTCCTTACAGCTTTCGTTTAGATTATCTCTACAGTATCACACTATGTAGGTACGTACGCTATCCTACTTCCAGTGCTGACAGCTTCCGTTGCCTATCCGATTATCGCAGTCTATATCTGCTCAAAGGTTTGCTAATAATATTGATCAATTCTGTCAATTCTGCGAATGTGAAGAACGAGACTTTAACGAAAACCTGCACGTAATCAAAGCTTAGGCTAGACAAGAAACGAAAGGGGTGCTAAAGGTACAGCGCTGCTTCATTCTGGTGCAACAATGTTTTCAAAGTTCTCGCCAACCACTTTGAAAGCAATCCTGTCCTGGAAGTACCTCATATTTATTATTATCAGCATCCATCCTATTTCTGTTTCGGGAAACTGTCAGTGGTATGCACTCACAGGTACAGGTAGATTTTGCACCCACAGTCGCTCTTTCCAAAATCTGATGTCACCCGTGCGGCAAGAAATCGAACTACACCAGAACACAATTCTATAAGATGTAGGTTGGAGTGACTACGAAAGAGAATGCAGAAGAAATAAGAGCGAGAGGCATGCGAACTACAATGCTCTGAGCATGTGGCGCAACGGTGTTTCAAACTCCGCAACTGTGGAGATGGTCGAGGCAGTTGGCGCTCTCTCACAATGCCCCGACCAACACCTACGAAGCTGGGGAGAAGTATTCGATTCTAGGAGCTTTGCACCCATAAAATTGCTACTCGCTATGCTACTGGTCTATGAGTCAGTAAGCTTAAAAAGTAGAAAAGCAACTACATTCAAATTTGGTGCTATCACAGAGGCGGAGGTAGGGAGTGGTGTCGTGTTCACAACATCGTGTTGCCCATTCCACAGTTGTCCTGCTCCATCGTCAAACTCGTGACATACCTGCAACTTTCTAGTTAAAATAGACATTGTTTCGAGGCAAATTGAGCGCCGTTCGAAGTAAGCTGCACTCTTTTGAAACCACACCGAAAAGCTTCATTCGACTCCTTGTGAGTCTTGGGACGTAGACCAAAGTAAGGAGACGATTTTGCAAAAAGTGGGATTTAAACGGAGGATAAACTGAGAATCAAGGAGCGTTCCTCGTACCTGTTGATTGAAATGCGCTATACGAAAACAATGCGAAGGCATTTCTTCCGTAGGGCGACATTTGTCCACATGCCTTGTGCCAGTTAAAGAAAAGCAACCTTTTGAATGGTTGCATCAGCCGGGTGCATAAGTGGTGAGATCACTATTGAGGAAACCATGAACGAATTTGAACGAAAGGGAATTTTTAACGCTGACACTATACTGGTGATTAGATGGGAAGAGTTTAGTCCAAGGAATTATACGCGGACGGATCCCTATCAGTGCCATCTTTTAAAGCAGTTTATCGTGCGATAGCCTGTCAAAAGTTTTACTAAAGTCAAAGTATACAACGTGGATGCTGTTACCTTCACCCGCGGCCCTAGTCCAGAAGACAAGTGACTGGATCATCGCCGTCACCGTAGACTTCCTTCTCTGAAAACCGCGCCGCTTGGGATAGATGCATATCAAGTTGCTTAACAATGCTTTCTTGCCAATCTTTTCGAAAAACCTGACAAATAAGGATGCAATGCTTATAGGCCTGTAGTTAGAGTAATATTTTCAGAGCGTGGCCATTTCAAAAGCATTTTAAGAATTTTTTCTTTATGGATCCAGACTGACAAGGGAAGGGTCTGAAGAGTATGCCTCAACCTAGGGAGCGAGTCATATAGGGAGAATCTTCACCCCTCAGTTGGTTTGAAAATGTGTTTATTTTTTGTCAAGTCGTTAAACGCTAAGAGTAGGGGGTCACAATGGATACGGCGCAGCACGCGTTTGGGGGTCTTGTACGCCCGCGATGCGTCTGCAGGCAGTGGCTCGGAGCGCAGGTGACTAGGCGGTTGACTCGCGCGAGGGAGGTTATGGGTTTGGTTCCTCTGCGCTGCTGCATTTTTTCATTTCAACTGATTGATTGAGATTTGAGGGAATCTGACGTCTATGGCATTTTCAGACGTTTTCTGCGCATTTTTCCAGAGTACGTTGTGGTGATGTATAAATGTTAACACCAGTGATACACAGGTACAAAGTGCATGAAGCACCACTGGGCACCTCACGGGTAGCGTATAAAGGCTACAGGCTCCTCATAGTCTGTTCCCATACATGGACCAAAGGCCTCGGGAAAAACCATCCTGCTCGGATTTTCAAACGAGACCACGTTGTGACGTCGGAGGTGGTTCAAATCTCCCGAATCTCTAAAGACGTCAGAATCCCCTAAATTTCTACCAATCAGTTGAAATGCAAAAGTGCAGCAACGCGGAGGAGCCAAACCCCTGACCTCTCTCGCACGAGTCAACCCTCTACCCACCTGCGCTCCGAGCCACTGGCTGCGGAAGCATCGCGGGCGTACAAGACCCCCAAACGCGTGCTGCGCCGTATCCCATCGTGAACCCCCACTCCTTGGGTTTAACTTCTTCTTCTTCAGCGTTTGTCCCGCTTCATGGCGGGGTCCGCTTTTCTGGTGCCATGTCGCCATCTTTCCCGATCCCGTGCTAGATCAGGGTGGACACCAGCTAGTCCTTCTGTAACGTATCAGGCCAGCGCTGCTTCAGGCGCCCTCTAGGCCGCTTTCCAGACACTTCAAAGTTAAGGCCTATTTAACGGGCGCTGTCTTCCTTTCCACGCAGAACGTGGCCGTACCATCGCAGGCGAGCTTCTCGCATCTTGTCAGCTATCGGCGCCACACCGAACTTCTGTCGAATAGCTTCGTTTCGGATGCGGTCCAGGCGCGTGACTCCAGCCATCCAGCGCAGCATCTTCGTTTCCATTACGCTGAGGCGACTTTCCGTTTCCTTTGTCGCCGGCCAACACTCAGCTCCGTACATTGCTACCGGCCGGACGACGGTTTCATATATCCTTGACTTTAGGCGCTCTGGCATCTTCTTGTCGCAGAGTACTCCAGTCAACGAGCGCCACTTGGACCAAGCTGCACTCACGCGTGAGTTAACTTCAACCGTCAGACTAATATCAGAGGCTATTGCTGACCCCAAGTATTTAAACACCAAAGTGCGTGCAAGCTCAGTACCGCTAATCTTAAAGGAGCCGGACTCATTTGCGTCAGTCGTGAAATACTCTGTCTTCTTGACGTTCAATTTGAGACCGAACAGGCGGTCGCACCAAGCTTGCACCTTTCGCTCGAGTTCACCTTTGTCTTCGCGGGAGAGCATCACGTCATCAGCATATAGCAACGTCCAAGGGACGGGCTTCTGAAGATCTCGCGTAATGGCATCCATTACGACAACAAAGAGGAGTGGGGAAAGCGCAGATTCTTGGTGCACCCCAACAGAGATAGGAAACTCCGTCGAGGTTCCTGCTGCAGCTTGCACACGACTCTTTGGACAAGAGTATAGCATTCGCACCCACTCTATAAGTTCTTCGGGAACACCGTGCTGTCGAAGGGCGTACCATATAACCTCACGCGGTACGCGATTGAAGGCCTTCTCCAAGTCGAGAAAGGCAAGATGCACCGGCTTCTGTTTCTCATGATGCTTCTCTACCAGAAGACGGGCGGCATGTATGGCATCGATAGTGCCACAACCAGCCACGAAGCCGCTCTGATTGCTGGAAAGCTTGACGATTTCTCGCGAATTCGGCTATCGAGGATCTTCATGCTGTGCGAAAGCAACGGAATCGGACGGCAATTTGAGCAGTCTGCAGGGCTGCCCTTCTTCTTCCAAATCGGGATCGTCTTACTTTTCTGCCAAACATCAGGCACCTTCTTCTCCGCTACAACCTGGTTGAAAAACTTGGCCAACCACTCAGCAGAGTATCAGAACTTCGATTTCTATAAATCAGCTGGCAAGTCATCTGGACCAGTCGCCTTGCCCGGTCTCATCATCCTCAGAGCCGCGTCAATTTCTTCCACAGTGATTTTGTGGACGGGACCGTGGAGAGGAGCCACAAAGGTGACAGCCGGATGAGGGAACTCTTCAGTCGAATTTCCCTCAAAATAATCGCACCATCGCTTCAAGGCCTTTTTGCGCTCTGTCAGAAGATGGCCGTTCTCATCATTGATGCCAAAGAACTTTTCTATATCCTCGGATTGGCAATGGCGTGCTTTGGCAAGCCGATAAAGTTGTCGTTCACCATCGCGCGATTCGAGCTTTTCGTAGAAATCATTGTAATGAGTGGCTTTTGCAACGGCCACAGCCTTCATGGCAGCTTTTTTCGCTTCGTGGTACTTTTGTCATTTATTGGCGGTCTTGTCGCCGAGAAACACATGATAAAGCGCTTTCTTCTCTCGAACCTTTTCTTTCACCTCGTTCGTCCTCAGCCATGAGAGAATGTCGACATTTCGTCGTCCAGGCTTCGTAGTGCCAAGTTCTGACCTCGCAGCTTGAAGTATCACGTCGGTCGCTTTCTTCCAAGTTTCGTCGACAGTCGTGACTGTCGGTAACCGCACGCGAGAAATCACAGCTGCTTGCCTCTCTCACATTCGCCACCACTTGATTCTTGCAGCACCGCATCGCTCAACCTGCTGCAGCCTCGGAGGGGAGACTTTTAAAGTACAGATCAGCGGACGATGCTGTGAGGTGACCGTTTCATACGTCGCGATCTTCGTGTCTGTGACGAGATTTCGGTCTCACAAGGACGAAGTCTATCTGCGTCTTGGTGTTCGCACTATAGAACGAGGTAAGGTGGGAGTTGCGTTTACAAAACACGGTGTTTATTATAGTGAGGTTATGCGAATCCGCACATTCAAGGATATGCTCACCTGTGTTACGTAACCCATAGCCGAATCCACCATGACAGCTGTACCTGTCTTTCGTAGCGCCTACGTGCCCATTAAGGTCACCAGCGACAATGATGACGTCCTTCGACGGTACCTCTGCTGTCTTGTCAGCAAGCAGGCTCCAAAACTCATCCTTGGCTTGATCGGGACAGCCAGTTTGCGGAGCATACGCAGAGAAGAAGTGGAAGAGTCGCTACTTAGCGGCGACAATGATCTTCATCAATCGCTCGTCAAAGCGCTCGACGCTTACAAGTCGCTTGGAGACGATTATACCAACACCGCTGGTGGTCCTGGGATGACATAAGACGGCCTATAGAAGCCACGTCCTATGTCTCTTGACTTGCCGCAGGACCACTTCGTCTCCTGCACCGCACAGAAATCAACTCTTCTACGCTCCATTGCCTCTACCAACTCGAACGAGCGGCCCGTCAACGTACCCACATTCAGCGCTGCTAGGCGGGTCCTGCTTACGTTACGGGACTTTCGGACTAGCTCAGTTGCCCCCGATGCCGTCCTCGCACCAGGGACCCTCGTATACTTTTCACACTCGCGGGTCTTTGCGAGTGCGCGTCGGCTCCCGAGGACGCCGTAGCACTATCTCGAAAAACACGAACTGACATACACCCATACGATGTGACATTGGATTGTTCGTAGGCCGGCCTGTCACCAGGGCCTGTTGCCTGCATTCGAATGTCCGTGTTTGGCTTAGCTCGCTGAAGCGAGCAGTTTCCAGTTGCACCACGTACTCCTTGGGTTTAACGACGTGGCAAAAATAAACGCATTTTCAAACCAATTGAGGGATGAGGTTTCTCCCTATATGCGCTCCCCCCGTTCAGACATACGCTTCAGACCCTTCCCTTGTGAGTCCTCCATTACCGGATACCTCGCAACCTCGCTGGTAGGTAATGCTCCTGCCAGCATGCGACATTTCAAAATTATTCAAAAAGAGCTGGCTTATAACTCCGCTTTTTCTTTACCTCCATAAAAAGTCCTGCCACAAGGAGAACGTAATGCACCGATTGATCGCTTCTTTCTGAGACAGAAGTTAAGCAACTTATACAATTTATAGTTTTACAAAACTGGTTTTGCAAAACTATGAATTCTATAAGTTATAGTTTCATGGTTTTGCGAAACCGCTCTTTCTTGCCCTCCAACAGCATCTTCGCACACAGTCTAGTTGTAGGTAACCTAAGTATGAGGAAGAAAATACGGAATCAATGACTAAACATTAATGAGGAATGAATTTAAATCATGGGCTTTTCTCAGCTAACAGATTTGTTTCTCTTGTATAACATATGCCTTCATATCATTCCTTTCATTTCTTGTTGTACAGCCAACCATTGTGTTGTTACGTGTTTCGCTTGTCAACTTAGTTGTTTGTTGTTGGCTTAAATAAACATAAACATATACCTTACGGGTATTAACAACACGCTTGTCCACAGAACAATTAAATCTCTTCAGCCTTTTCAAGTGAACCTAACAATAATCGAACAATTTTTCGATATTGGTCCAAATCTTGGAAGCGGGAGTTTCGCTTTGCTGTAAATCAGGCCTTGTCCCTCTTCCTGAGAAGTGTCTCAAGATCAGGAGATGTCGCGACTTATTCTTAGCTACCTTCTTCAAATAGTACAAATAGTTCTATAAGCTACTCAAGATAGTAATAAAGAGCTCATATTTATCATTTACTGACCTAACACTATTAAGAGAACCGGACCAGTCGACATCCCAAAGATATTGAAATATAGCATCATAGGTTGCAGAGGTGCAATCTTTCTTGAGCACGGTTGTGGGGGAAGTTCCAGCGGACCTGATTTTAAAATGAACAGTGGAGTGGTCGCTAGACCCCAGAGGTGGACGGTCTACCAAGTCACAATCATCTCTTCTTCATTAGACAAGACAGGATCCAACACATGATTCCCTGAAGTTGGGGTTTGAAAACTTTGTTTGAGATTGGAAGCCTCACAGAATTGGAAGAATTTCTCAGCGTTGCCGCTTCTCCTTGTTAGCCGTGGACCGTGTTCGTGTTGCTCCAGGCGACTTCAGGAAAAGTGAAATCACCAGCAATAACGCTTGGCAAATTGCAGGCCAACAAGTCACTCAATGCATTAACCAATTGTCTGATCACAACTGCAGAGCAGCTAGGTACTCGTACACAACAACAAAGCGAACTATAGACCCTATGAGTAAACCACAGCACAAAATCTCATAAACGTCAGGTATCGATTCTTCAAAAAACAGTGAGTGAAAAGTTGACTTTAAGACCCAAATAGCAACACCTCCTCCTCTTTTCCCTAATCGATCCGTCCTTATCACCTCGTATTGAGAACAGCAACCTTTTAGAAGTGAAGATGTGCCCATATTCTGATTCAACCAAGTCTCAATTAACATAACGATGTTCACTTTTTGTTTTAAAAGAACTAAAAGCACATCTCTGTGCTAACAGCTGATCTAATGTTACCGAAAACGCAGCTAACTGAGTGATTCTTTCTATGATACCCTTGAATGCTTTCCGAATGATGAGAAAAGCCTGAAGAAACACCAGCTGACAAAGGAAGTTGAGCTAAAAATAGAAGCAATCTGACATTCGCTCTATCAATACAAGAAATCTGCTGAGCACTCTTTGAGCAGTGTGTTTTACTAGCGGTGGTGGACTTCCTCTGAGCCTTGATCAGATCACACTCAGATTTGCTAAGCGGCATCCTAACAAATATGCCTTCTCAGAGTAAAACGAAGATGTGGGGCCCTTCTCAAGGTTAATGATGCGAAAAAGGATGCTAGGAGGACGACCCATGCGATACAGTGCATTAGACAGTACACGGCAGGAAAGTCAAGCACAGTCCTTACACAGTTCAAATCATGAGATACTCTAGCAGATGGAATATGCGCGGAGCATTCTTTAGTGCTCGCAATCAAAATAGAACGCCTCTTTTCAGAATCATCATTACTCTGGCTTATTACCAGGCTGACACTAGACGGAGTTTGAGACTGACTTTTTCAGACAAAGACTGCTTCAGCGTAGAAACATGAGACCAAAAATCAACCACTTCCTTTTCAAGTTCACAATTCCTTGACCGCTCCTTGTGGTTATTTTGTACCAACTCCTTGTTCACCAAAAGGACCGCATTTAGTTGATCCCTGATCTCGAGTAAGCATCCGATCGATATCTTTAGGTGCGAATGTAGAGTTGCATCGGTTGTGATTAAATCGATGGCAAACTTCAGATCATCAGCGGCATAGGGTGATGTGGTATCGATCTTGTGTTTTCCTCTTTCGACTCTGAATTGGTTTACCAGAAGTAACAGGAGGCTCCATGGCAACGGAATAGACTGTAACTCGTAAAGTGCTCAATAGACCTGATCAGGTGGCTTATGTAATTGATTCAATTCGTTCCCAGCCGCCGAGGAACTCGGGGATCTGCACGAAGTGGATCGACCAAGTCGGTGGCACCACCAGAACGCAATAGAACGCAGTGGAATGAGATGACTGCTAGCAATTGACGCCGGAGGTGGAGCTGCTTGGAATAGATGGAGCAACGCAGCAATAGTGAAAACAGAAAGAACGAAGGCTCAATGTTCGAAGAAGGACAGTCGACGTGAATAGCAGTCGTCGAGAGCCGCCGCACAGCAGCAGTGCAAGGTGCGGTATGTATGAAGCAGCAGTGCTGAGATATTCAAAACAGATTGCAGTGAAATCCCCTTCTCCGTGTGGTCTTAGAGCAGTTACATTAGAGAAGTCCACAGCCTTTGCCTTGTCGATGTAAATAAACAGCTATCTATAAAAATTCGGAATATTCCATTCAGCCACGTGCAGGTGGATTTTAAGAGATCTGGTTGTGGTACAGATTGAACACGAAGTTTCAGAAACTTAACTCCATCACGTGCTCGGAAATGGTGCTAACAGCCCAGCACTTCCTCGTATCTTTGGTATTCGTCTTCGGATTCATCTATTGGAACCTAATCGATGTATGGGAG
>OX377204.1:58882682-58921248 GCA_947396885.1 Heligmosomoides polygyrus polygyrus | reverse complement strand
CCAAAATGTCTCCCCTCACAACCTAGGTTTTTGTATAAAAATAGTGAAAATCAAAAAAGTCTTTGTTTGATGTTAACAAAGCATAACACCATATATTGGACACGCGCTGTTTAAAGGCAAAATGCACATTCTGGTGAAGCGATTCTTTTAACAGCAAAAGAAAAGGACGTGGTAGCGGTTCACCGTCCATCTGCAAAATATTGCACCAAGACTAGCTGTGAAATTCCTGATTCTTTAGATTTTCAATCTCTGTTTATTAATAGTCTTAAAGAAACTGTCCTGTTCTTTAAAGCCTGGAAAAACTATTGTTCATATCTTCTTTGGAACAAATAAGAAATAAAACGTACAAGGTGCTGCGACGCGAGCTGCAAAGCAACCCACATGATCTGAAGGCTCTTATCAATCCAGGAGTGACCCCTTATGAATAATACCGCTTACCATAATCTACAAACCATGTGCAGTGTTTAAAAGTGCACCAAATTTGGTGCATTCTTAGCCTTTTTATACGCCTATGTTTTTGTTGCAGAACTTATGGCCACCCTGTACATAGTGCTCGTAATTCCTCACACATATTTGTAATAATTGTGCGTACTACAGAGCGTCCACGGATCTCCCTCGATAGAGAGCTTTCGGGCTCTCTTGCTAAGAGGGATCTCGGGCCGCTTGTCGCGGGGCCACGTGGCGCGTCCCCGGGTGGTGGATTGGTGTATAGTGGAATTAAACGCGAACCAAATGCGACCGTGTACTGCCCAGAGACGCAGGTGGGATGCAGGGGATGGACTCCTTGCTCCTGCCGTGTCGGGTCGACGCGTTCCTTGTGCGTGGGAGCGGCATGTTCGTGCACAGTGTGCGTGGATGTGTCCGTAACTGTGCGGATTGTAACTGTGTCGGCTCGGCCAAAAGCTTGCACTCGGTAGACTGGGAGTACATGTAAGGCGATTCGAGGCCGCCTTAAGTCTCGCCCCGTCCCTTCGGGCAGTCTGACTGGCTGCCCGGAGTACCCCGCCCGCACGACAGAGCCTGACTAGCTACCCGTGTTGTATTCCAGTCAAACACAGCAGCACTAAAGGGCCTCATTCACCTGACCCCGAAAGAGCCCCCATTTCTGCAGCGATGGGAAGGACGAGTACGGACAGGCTGCTAAAATCTCAGGGCCTAACCAGGCTGCGCGAATTGAGAAGGACTAAGAAGACGATCTGTACTTATAACGCCCGCACACCTGCATCGGAAGCATCCGTCGAGGACCTGATGATGCAAGCCAGGAAAATCAAGTGCGACGTCATCGGACTGACCGAGACGAGAAGACACCACCCCTACACGCCGCCTACGACTCCGGAGAAGAACTGTTCCTCGGAACATGCGACAGCAGGGGAGTAGGCGGCGTTGGTGTCCTCGTCAACACGCACTTGGCCATGAACATCGATTCGTACGAGTCTCTGACAAGCCGAATCGGACGTCTGCGACTGAAGCGATGTGGCTCCGTGCCAGCCTTGACTGTGTTCGTCGCGTACGCCCCAACATCCGACTACGACGACGAAGACGTCGAGGCCTTCTACGTGGAGCTGGAGAAGTTCTATAAGGAAGATCACACCTTCTACAAGGTGATCGTCGGCGACTTCAACGCCAAGATCGGGCCACGAAGGTCGCCGGAAGAACTTCACATCGGAACCCACGGTTTGGAGTGGAACGAGCAAG
The DNA here is from genome assembly GCA_947396885.1 of Heligmosomoides polygyrus polygyrus. Lineage (NCBI taxonomy): Eukaryota > Metazoa > Nematoda > Chromadorea > Rhabditida > Heligmosomidae > Heligmosomoides > Heligmosomoides polygyrus. The sequence goes on along the minus strand of OX377204.1, from coordinate 58,919,553 downwards.
GTGAAAGGCTGTCTGAGTTTATCATGTCGACCAAGACCATCCATGGAAACTCGCAGTTCCAGAAGCCTCCCTCCCTACGATGGACCTGGGAATCTCCCGGTGGCCAGTTCCACAACGAGATCGACCACATCATCTTCAATCGCAAGTATTGCCTGACCGATGTCTCCATTGTCCTCAAGTTCTACACGGGATCGGACCACCGCCTCCTTCGTGCGAGGTTCCGCTTTTCGCGTCAAGGAGAGAAGGCCGCGAAGTTCAAGAAGAGGAATCCCAGAACGACCATCAACTGGGATCTCTACACCTCTCTTGTCGGCCTTTGGGAAGATGCCGTCATGGACAACGTCGACGAGGAATACGACCGCTTCGTGCACCATCTCCACGATAGTGCTAAGAAAGCTGAGAGCTTGAAGACCACCAAGAGACGTCTGTCTCCGGAAACTCTCGAGCTGATACGCCAATATGGAGCAGCACGAGCGTCAGGCAACTACAAACTAACGTCCGAGCTTGCGAAGCTATGCAGAGAGGCGATAAAGGAGGATCTCAAGGAGAGAAGGGCGGAAGTGTTGGCTGAAGCTGCAGAGGCAGGGCTGAGCATCCGCAATGCCCGCCGGAACTTCGCTAACTTCAAGACCAAGATGACTGCTCTCCGACGTCCCGACGGAACCGTCACCTCTTCCAGAAGGAACATGGAGAAGGTCATCCACGACTTCTGCTCCGATCTCTTCGATAGCCACGTCCACCTGCCCCCATGCCATCTTCCGCAGGATGGATACGTCGTCCCCTCTGTTCTCCCTTCCGAGATCCGACACGCCATCTCGTCGGTGAAGAAACGTACAGCACCCGGTCCCGACAGGATTAGACTCGAACACCTGAAGAACCTCCCGCCAGCGCTCATCAACACCCTGGCGCGGCTCTTCACACGTTACCTGTCGGAGTTCAAGGTTCCATCTCAGTGGAAGACCAGCAGGACCGTCTTGCTGTACAAGAAGGGAGACGTGCACGACATTGGCAACTATCGTCCGATCTGCTTGCTATCCGTAGTCTACAAGCTGTTCACTCGAGTTATCCTGAATAGGATCGGACGAAGGACAGCCATGCGAACAAGCAGGATTTCGGAGAGGATTCAGCACGATCGACCACATACACACCATTACGAAGCTCATCGAAGTGTCGCGAGAGTACAAGGCCGCTTTGCTTACGTTCATCGACCTGAAGAAGGCATTCGACTCTGTCGAAACTGAAGCGGTCATCGAAGCCCTGCTCACTCAGGGCGTTCCCACTCAGTACATCAGAGTCCTTCGAGAGCTGTACAGTGGATTCACGACCATATCCCCGAAGCTCTTCAGCGCCACCCTCGAAAACGTCATGCGCGAACTAGAATGGGAAGACATATGAGTGAAGGTCGACGGCCAGCAGCTGCACGGTCTTCGTTTCGCTGACGACATCGCGCTCATAACAGCGAGCATCAGCCAGGCGGAGCGAATGCTGGCCGACTTCGATTGTGTATGTGGGAATGTTTGACTGCAGCTGAATGTTACGAAGACGATGTTCATGAGGAACGGACAAGTTTCTGATGCCCCATTCTCGCTCAACGGAACGAACATCTCCGAATGCTCCAGCTACGTGTATCTGGGTTGCGAAGTCAATATGGCCAACGACCTAGCGCCGGAGCTGAGCAGGAGGAAACGAGCGGCTTGGGGAGCTTTCAAGAGCGTCGAAGAAGTCGCGAAGAACGTACGACTCTGTGCCCACCTATTCGACTCCACTGTTCTTCCTGCCCTAACATACGCCTCAGAGACCTGGGCTATACGAAACCAGGATGAACACGCGATCAGCGTCGCACAGTGTGGAATCGAGAGAACGATGCTCTCGGAGTGACACGACTCACGCAAGTGAGAGAAGGCCTCCGGAGTTCTGAGCTTCGCCGACGTTCGAAGATCAGAGACGCTGTCGCGTGGGCCAAGTTGTCGAAAATTAGTTGGGCCGGCCACGTAATGCGCTTCGCAGGCACCCGTTGGACGAGAGCCGTTACCGACTGGATTCCGCGGGATGTCAAAAGAACACCGGGACGCCCACCAATGCGTTGGTCGGACTTCTTCGTGAAAGCCCTGAACGAACGATATGACGCTCTTCGTGGCCCTCGAGCGAGGAGGATCCATTGGACTACTTTGGCACGCGACAGGGACGAATGGAGACGCTGCTGGCGCCCGCTCGAGCAAGTCGATGATCAACGGGACGACAGGTGATACAGGTGATACAGTCATCGCACATATAATTTCTTCGAATCCTGAAACGCTTTTGCTTGCTTACAATGCGTATGTACACCCTGTAGTTGAATTTGGTACAACGGTTTTCAATCCTATCGAGTAAAAAGGCGATGACATGTTGGAGAGTGTTCAAAATAATTACAATAAATTCACAATGAACTACTTTGACGTAAGTAACTAGAGTATCTCATACGGGCAAGAAAGAAATAGGATGCCCGGACTAGGATCTCTGCTACATACATAGAAGGACGGTTGCTAATTTAAAGATGCTGGTTAAGATTCCCACAGGCAAACCATACATAATCCCTCTGCAGTTTTTCGATGGTCACGTTGTAGGAACAAGAAGAAGGCTTTGACCACATGTTCCAAGCTCAAGGGCCTCAGTCAGACCTTTATTTTTGACATATACACGGCTGTGGAATTTTGAGTTAACGCAGCTTACCGATAAGCCTTCTATCTTTATCTATGCAAGCATTCAGGAATTTAGGCTGCATGTCTGAACATACGATATTTGGTCGAGCATGCTGCAGAGATCGCCACTGACACAGCACTTCTGAGTGGGCTGTGACTTGAAATCTGAGCTCTATCAAACTCCAGTCGTGCTACATTGTGTCTAAATGAGTAGGCTTTAGCAGTGATGCTTTATGTTACAAAGGAACCCTAAGTCTTTTCATAGTAGAAAGAGTTGTCTATGCCTTCGATCAGGTAATCCCATTCCCTCTCGAATTATCCAAAAGCGCCACAGTTTCACATAGAGTTGATCTTCTCTGCTCCAAGTGAAAGCAACAAAAGCATCAAAACGGAATCGCCGAGTCGAGTTCGTAGATGGCCGAATCCGACGGCGAACGCCGAAGCAGCGCGAGTCGAGAGGCCGAACGGGCGAAATGTCCACCGCGCGTTGAGATGAGCTCAAACAGTCGGTTGGAACAAATTATTTCATCAGATTCGATCGACCTTCTGCCTATTGTTTGTGTTTAGTTCCAGTGGTCTATTTTCGCTGATTGCCGTATTTGCAAAAGGGGAGCGTGTTTGAACGTGAGTTTTTCGGGGAACGGGGACGATCGATACTCAGGGAGCCGACAATATTCTAACAATGTTCGAACAATGAACAAACAACGTCATATCGACAGTCTCCCCTGGGTGTTCGAGCTCGAACAATTTTCGAACATTAGTTTTTCGCAAAACTCGATTTCGAACCATGTTCAAATAATGCTTTTTCGCGGAATTCGATTTCGAGCAATGTTCAAACATCAACGATTTACGATTCTCGAGCAATCGAGCGAATAGTTGTTCAAAATCGCTCGAGCAATTATTCGGCCTGATTAATCGAGCTTAAGTCTACTATCACAACCATGATCGGGTGGGTACCAGCTAAAGTATTTTGATGCTACTCTATGTGATAGGACTACATAGGCGTGGCGGCGTTATATGTACTTTTCATCAGGAATTGCTTTTCACATATTTGTTATACTGTCAGTTGAAGGTGGAACTCTTGAAGGAACTATCTTTAGCAATGTTACGAGCTTCCGATTTGTGCTGTTAACAGGACTCCCTCCTGTACTGTTTTAATTAATCGACAGGCTTGTGTAGGACATTAGTGACATTGCCAGTTGCAAGCACCAAATAGTGATCATAACAGAATTCATCAATGATGAGAGCGGCCATCTTCTGAGAGACCGCAAAAGGCGCTGAAGCGATGGCGTGATTACTTTGGGGAAATTTCCACTATGGAATTTCCTCACCGGCCATCCCTTCTGTGGGTTCTGTTCACGGTCCTGTTCACAAGATCACCGTGGAGGAAACAGAAGGGCTCTGAAGAAAATGTGGCCATGCAAGGCGACAGGGCCGGATGATCTGGCAGTTGATGTTTGGAAGTCGAAGCTCTGGTATCCTGCTGAGTGGTTGACTGAATTCTTCAACCAGGTAGTAAAGGAGAAAAAAGTACCGGAGTGTTGGCACAACAGTACGACGATCCCGATTTGGAAGAAGAAGGGCAGTCCTGCAGACTGCTCCAATTACTGTCCGATTCGCTTGCTTTCCCACAGCATGAAGATCTTCGAGCGATCCTCGATAAACATCATCATCGTCATTTTCATTAGCGTCTGTCCCCCTTGGTGGCGGGGTCCGCTCTTCTGGTGTGGTGACGCCAATTCTCCCGATCAAATGCTTGATCAAGGTGTACACCAGCCATCATTAAGACCAAGTGCAACGTATCTAGTCAACGTTGCTTCGGGCGTCCCTGGGTCGCTTTCCAGAGACCTCAAGATTTAGGCCAATCTTATGGACGGTGTCGTCGTTAGCGCGGAGGACGTGGCATACAATCGAAGAGAGCTTCGCGCAGTTCTCGGCTATCGGGGCGACACCGAACTTCTGTGGTATGGTGTCGTTGCGAACGTGGTCCAAACGCGTAGCTCCAGCCCTCCACCGTAGCATTTTCGTTTCCATTACACTGAGGCGGCTCTCAATTTCCTTCGTCACGGGCCAGCACTCAGCACCGTACGTCGCTACTAGGCGGACCATTGTTCTATAAACCTTCGATTTGAGGCGCTCAGGTATTGTCCGGTCGCAAAGCACCTCACTCAGCGAGCGCCATTTGGACCAGGCTGTACTCACGCGTGAATCCACCTCCAATTTTAGGCTGCCATCGGACGTGATCATTGATCCGAGATACTTAAAAGATGTAACCCGTGAGAGCTCAGTACCATTGATCTTAATAGATCCGTACCCATTCACATCCGTCGTCAAGTACTCCGTCTTTTTGACGTTTAGCTTGAGTCCAAAGAATGCCAAGCGATCGCACCACGACTGTGCCTGTCGCTCGAGTTCGGTTTTGTCTTCGCATGCAAGCACGACGTCGTCAGCATACAGCAACGTCCAAGGTGCCGCCATCTGGAGATCTCGTGATATTGCATCCATCACGACGACGAAGAGCAGAGGGGATAGCGCAGATCCCTGATGCACACCTACAGTGATGGGAAATTCCGTCGAGGTGCCCGCAGGCGCTCGCACTCGACTCCTTGGGTAAGAGTACAGAATGCGCCCCCACTCAATAAGCTCTTCAGGAACACCATGTTCTCGCATCGCGTACCATATAACATCTCGCGGAACGTGGTCGAGGGCCTTTTCCAAGTCCAGGAAGGCAAAATGCACCGGTTACTGTTTTGGAGCGATTCTCGATAAACGAATTCGTGAAATCGTCAAGCTTTCCGACAACCAGTGCGGTTTTGTGTCTGGTTGTGGGACCATTGACGCTATACACGCCGCCCGACTCCTGGTGGAAAAGCATCGCGAGAAACAGAGGCCGGTGCATATAGCCGTTCTAGACTTGGAAAAGGCCTTCGACCGCGTACCACGTGGGGTTATGTGGTACGCCTTACGACAACACAACGTACCTGAGGAACTCATAGAGTGGGTGCGGATGCTCCACTCTTGCCCAGTAGAGTGCAAGCTGCAGCTGGATGAAGTTTCCCATTTCTGTTGCGGCGCACCAGGGTTCTGCGCCTTCTCCACTTTTCTTTGTTGTCGTCATGGTTGCCATTATGAGAGATCTTCAGAAACCTGTCCCATGGACATTGCTCTATGCTGATGACGTGATGCTCGCTTGAGAAGATAAAGATGATATTGAGCGGCAGGTGCAAGCTTGGCGCGACCGCCTGGCTATGTTCTGACTCAAATTGAACATCTAGAAGACCGAGTACCTAACGACTGACGTAATCGAGATCGGTTCTTTTAAGACTAGCGGCACCTTGCACGCACTTCGGTGTTCAAATACCTGGGGTCAGCAATAGCGTTCACGGCGGTCTTGAAGTGAATTCACGCGTCAGTGCAGCTTGGTCCAAGTGGCGTTTGACTGGCGTGCTCTGCGATAGGAAGATACCGGAGCACATGATGTCGAAGATCTACAGAGCAGTCGTGCGGCCAGTAGCGATGTACGGCGCTGAGTGTTGCCAGCGACCAAGGAAGTTGAAACGCCGCTTAGCGTCATGGGGACGAAGATGCTGCGCTTGACCTCTGGAGTCACCCGCATGGACCGCATCCGAAACGATGCTATTCGGCAGAAGTTGGCAGGATGTCAAGAGAACACCGGAACGCCCACCAATGCGTTGGTCGGACTTCTTCGTTAAAGCCCTGAACGACCGATATGACGCTCTTCGTGTCCCTCGAGCGAGGAGGATCCATTGGACTACTCTGGCACGCGACAGGGACGAATGGAGACGCTGCTGGCACCCGCTCGAGCAACTCGATGATCAACGGGACGACAGGTGATACTACAGAGCGTATCTCTGAAGACAGGAACACCGTCAATAATCTAAAGGAGTGCTCTGAATTTGAGCTGCCTTCATGGTAAATATTACACTGCCATTAGGCTGTCGCAAAATTAATCCCCGTTAAGAGGTATCATACTATATACATAATCGGCTAATGTCACGTGTCCGCCACGAGGAGGAAGACTGAAGCGAAAAGATGCCTATGACAGTGCGGCGTATGCCAGCCGGACCTTCTTTGAGCTTAACCATGGGCGATTGCTGGGGAACTCATAAATTGGCGGTGGATCACCCAAGTTTACGATATATTCAGGGGGCAGCGCGTCAGAATGTGAACGGAGACCAAGTGCGGAGCGTAGGGATTCAGGAGACGTGCTGAAGACGTCGTCCAACGTACGTAAGGTTTAGAAGACGTGACGAACACTCGGCAACCCTGCATGACGAGCCGTAGACGTGCCGAACACGTCGGCAACCGGCTTGCGCATTTAGATGATCATCGACGGGAGACGTTCACAGCAGGGGAGGCAATCGATATTGATCGATATTATCGATTTTTTCTGGATGTCGTTCAAGCGGCACGAAACTTCAGCCCTGAGGGTAATCGAGGTCGCTGAACACGAATCTGAAATCGTCCAGTCGATATCGATCGATGTTATAGATTTTTGGGGATGTCGTTCATACGGCACGAAACTTTAGCACTGAGGGTAATCGACCTGAAGTCGTCCAGTCGATATCGATCGATGTTATCGATTTTTTTGAGGAACACACTTCGCTATACACAGATCTGTTGTTAAGTTTGTTATTGAGATATCGATCACCATCAATCGATATTGATCAAGTTATACATAGATGCCGTTCATTTTTTATGTTCCATTCTAACTTGCCGCACTTAAGGTGTTCTACCTGCGGAAACAATGACATAGGTTGCAGCTAAAATTGATGATGAGAAGTTATTACTATGGCGAAGCCGCTGGGAAGCCGTCAGTGCGGTTGACAGGCCGCTCTGACGGCTATACTCTATATAGTAAAACCAGCTCTTTATCGAAATGAAAGTATGAGGGTCCAAAAGTTGGGAGAAGAAGACGGTCGGAGCGTTCTTTTCTCGGGGTTTGGAATCAGAAAACGTCGTACATACCGTTCGATAAGATTTTTTCTGCTCTTTCAAAAAACATATGTGGATGTCGCTCTATTTTTTCTAGCCGACCTTTTCCCAGGCTCCGTTAAATTCGTGAACCTACGCAACTATCGAGTTGTCATGCTTTACGAATTGAAATTGGGACAATCTGCGAGAGGCTTCCCGGAACCTTAGCAGCGTTTTTAGGACGGACTGTTCTTGCGAACCAACCGTAAAGCTCTGCTTCAAAAAATTCATTTCTGGCGATTTTGAAGAAAAAACCAGGTCGCGCGCGCAGATCGTCGCTTTACGATGAAGTTATGAGGAAACCCGTCGAAGCAGATCCAGAGACGAATGGACGTAAGTTAGTAGAGGACCTTGGCGTACACTACAGTGCGGTAGCAAAACATTTGGCGAGAATGGGCTAGGTGAAAAAGATGTCGAGGTGGGTGCCTCATGAGCTGACCCATGTGTCGTGACGCGGGTGGCCGACCCCCGTCGAAGCATCGGCGGAGAGGAGGGACGCCACCCACGCCCCGGCTTGGAGCCCTTCTGGATCCGCCGCTCGCTAAGGTTGCCCGCCCTAAGACCACGCGGTATTACTACCCATAGGCCCTCTGCGGATCCACGATGCCCGTTGTTAAGACATGAACCCATTCCAGCACACTTCCATGGAACACTCTGCAGTGAGCACCGGACTTGACTCTTGCCCCCAGGGGTGCCCCCCTCGGTCGGGGCCCCGACCTCAGGTGGCCCCCCTGGCTTTAGACTGGCTCACACTCGTGCATACTTCGGCCAGACATGGAACCGAGTGATCAGTTTAGTTAAGCAGACAAACTGTTCACGTTATATGTTTATGGTAGTCTAAGCTAATATGGTTAAGGATACATAACAATTACAAAAGACCTACGAGTTAGGGGAAGACCGCACCCACGACTACCAGGGGCCAAGCAAAGCCGACAACCCGCCGGCCATGGCCGGCCCTGACCCTGTGGCGTGTGCCAAGTCAGGGGTGGAACGGGGCCGGTCAGAGGACCGGCGTTACCTGCGGGTCCCGGACGGCGGACGAGGCGACGAGGGCTGGAGAAGTCGATCACGATGACAGGCGGACACTCCAAGACGATGGCAGCTCCTCGCCGTCCTAAGCTGGACGGTTCCGGCGACCTCGGGCAAGGCGTAGCCCTCTTCGACGACGGCTGGCGTTAGCGGACCGCGGAGACCAGGAGACGACGGGAGCGTTGGCGCAGGCTTCGACGTGTCGATCGACGGGTTTTGACCTGTTGACCCCGACGACCGTACAGTCGTACGGAAGTCACGACACCATGTGTAACGTATGGCACGTTTCGACGCTTGCGCCAACCTGCTAGTTCGCTTTAAATGCTATTTGTAAGCCGGATTATAACTGTGGATGAAAAATGGGTTCTTTACGATAAAAGAAAGCGGGGGTTTGTCTGGGTATAGGATGCCCCTCCAACATCCTTCCCTAAAGTCCACTTTCACCCTAAAAAGGTTATGCTTACTTTGTTGTTGTGTTCTAAAGGTGGGTGTAATTCATTACAGCTTTTTGCAACCTGATCGGGAGTCACAGTAGAATATTATTGTTGTGTTTTAGACCAGATGTATGAGAAGATGCAAAAATTGTGGCGGCTAGTGTTGAACAGAGGAGGGCCTCTATGCCTGCAGGCCAATGCAGGGACGCACACAGCACAAATCACTCGACGAAAATTTACCCATTTCAATGTATCGAAGTTCTCCCTCACCCATCTTATTCTTCCGACCTTTCCCCCACTACCTATCGCTTTTAGCGAGTTCTTTATTCTCGTCTGCATCAGAAGCAATTCACTAATTTGGCCGATTTTTTAATGTGCCCTCCTTGATATCGTTATGACATCTGATCTCAGTTTTTATTGTAAAGGATTAGATTTATTACCTGATCGTTGGCAAAAATGTACAAATTCTGTTGGTTTCTACTTCGTTTAAGAAAATTGTGTTTAAGCTTATTAGTTATAGGGGTTATATGAGTTTGAAGTGAGCGGTCCATTCTGACGACTAATTTTGCGACAGGCTAATACTTAGTCAGTGTATGCGATTTTAGAACACCAGAGGAGACCCTACAAGGTGAAACTGCCTTTTAGACAGTTTCACCTTGTGGGGTCTCCTCTGGTGTTCTAAATGTTGAGCTACAGCTGTACTGTCACCTCTCTCTGCTGGAAAGGTTGTTGTTCAGAAGGTGTCGCGACTCGCGACCTCCGCAGTCCCCTCGGTCCTCCTGCGGACGTCCAGGCTCGCAGCGCGCTCCGACGAGGCGCCCCTCGCGCGGTCTGCCCCCGCCTCCGTCGGCATTGATCCGCGGGCGGGGCGCGCGCACCGGAACGGGCATAACCCGCTTCCCGCGCGAAGCCGGCTGTTCATTCGACGCCTGCACCGACCGCGAGCGGCCGCGCTCCTCCGCCAGCTTCCAGTTTAGCCGGAGCCAGCCGCGGGGGCTGGCCGCTACGTCGTCCCGGTTCACTACGGCATCGACTGCCGATCGGATGGAGGGCGACCCTTCCTAGAAGGGATCACTGTCGAATTGGCGAGAAGTCCAACTCCGCCAATATTCTTCCTGTCCGCCTTTGTTCCGATAATGAGAAGCTTGTTGCGGTCGGTCCTTGTTATGGTTTCCGTTCTGCCTTTCGTTTCCTGAAAGGCGATAATGTCGTATTTGATGTTCCGGCTTCTGTAAAGCAGTTCTCGTGACTTCCCTACGACTATACGGTCGTCGCGGTGGTCAGCAGGTCAATACCCGTCGATCGACAAGTTGAAGCCTGCGCCAACGCGTCTCCCGCGCAGGGAAGCTTCTGGAAGCGGCTAGAGACGCAGGGGGAGCGTGCCCTGAGCGCTCTTGCCGGGCTAGCAGTCGGTCGTCGTCCGCCGCTCCCGCTGAGCGGTCGTCTCCTGGTATTTCCGCGGTCCGCCTACGCCAGCCGTCGTCGAGGAGGGCTACGCCTTAGCCCGGGGTCGCCGGAACCGTCCAGCATAGGACGTCAAGGAGCTGCCATCGTCTCGGAGTGTCCGCCAGTCATCGTGCTCGACGTCTCCGGCCCTCGTCGTCTCATCCGCCGTCCGGGACCCGCAGGTAACGCCGGTACTCTGACCGGCCCCGTTGCCCCTGACTTGGAACACGCCACATGGGCAGGGCTGGTCATGGCCGGCGGGTTGTCGGCTTTGTTTGACCCCTGATAGTCGTGGGTGCGGTCTTCTCCTAACTCGTAGGTCTTATGTAATTGTTATGTATCCTTAACCATATTAGCTTAGACTACCATAAACATATAACGTGAACAGTTTGTCTGCTTAACTAAACTGGTCAATCGGTTCCGTGTCTGGTCGAAGTATGCACGAGTGTGAGCCAGTCTAAAGCCAGGGGGGCCACCTGAGGTCGGAGACCCGACCGAGGGGGGTACCCCTGGGGGCAAGAGTCAAGTCCGGTGCTCACTGCAGAGTGTTCTATGGAAGTGTGCCGGAATGGGTTCATGTCTTAACAACGAGCATCGTGGATCCGCACAGGGCCCATAGGGCAGTAATACCGCGTGGTCTTAGGGCGGGCAACCTTAGCGAGAGGCGGATCCGGAACGGCCCCAAGCCGGGGCGTGGGTGGCGTCCTCCCTCTTCGCCGATGCTTCGACGGGGGGTCGGCCACCCGCGTCACGACAGCAGTGTTCGAATAGCCTGCTCCGATACGATCGTACGTCAGTTATAAGTACAAACGAATATTCAGTTTCTGTGTCGTGGTGGAAAGCGGTTTCCGATAGTCCGATTCCAATGACGTCCTGATAGTTTAACTCCAAGATTAGATGGCTCCTCGCCGGAGGTGGATTCAAGACGTCGCAGAAGACCACCTCCGGCGCGCGGTGGACTGGGGCGCGGATTTAGTTGGTTTATGCCGTATAAATTGTATTCAAAAATGCACTAAATGATTCCTGCCCTAACATCTACAGTTGGCTACAAAAAAGTTCGTACGCATGGAATTAGAATGCACAAAGATTTAGAAGATATCGATGAAATTTGAAATTTCATTCAGAGAGACTTATGCAGTAGAAGTTTTCTTAAAGCAGGCTTTGAGGATTGTACAACCTGAGCGTTTATTTAATGCACATGCCTACTATACTTCGGACCGAATTGAATAATTTCGAATGAATATTCGAATAAAATCGAATATTCGAATATTCATTATTCGAATATTCGGTGAGGTCCAAAATTCGAATATATTCAATATTCGAATATTCGATGAGGCCAAAAATTTGAAAATATTTATTATTCGAATATTCGACAAGGTCAAAAATTCGAATATATTCGTTATTCGACTATTCGACGTGCCCCAAAATTCGAATATATTCGAATATATTCGACGCTACTCGCTAGATAGACTACTGGGAGTCAGTTTTTGCGCATTCTGAATATAACTCGCCTAAAGTCAAGTATATGAAAAAACAAGGTTTGAGCTCAGCAGCTCGAGCTCTATCGTTTGGTATACATATTTCATATGGAGCCATGAAACAATTCGAAATGGGAAACATGTTTAATTACCCAAGCGAAGGCCGACCAATGGACTTGAGAAGCATGAACGATGCGGCCAAGGTCGACCTCTGTCCAAAGTACTTCACCGTCGGTTTGTTTGGTCTACCGTTGGTGTGGCTTAGGAAAACACATTCTGGTTCTTTGGTTGAGGCTTTCTTCGACCGCAATCACCGGCCACCAATAACAATCGGAAGTATGTCACGCTGAGTGCCAAGTAGCGATCTTCTGGTTAATAGTAATATGTGTCTGGGAGACCATCTTCCAGTCGTACCGTTCGAAAAGTGTCGCATGGGCGGACTACTTGGCATTCATCTTCTCAGTCGGAAGGGTATAGACTGGCTGCGATCTCACCCCAAATTGCCATAGCATCATTCATCCTTCTCAAAGTCCTTTTCTGTGATTCACTTGTAGGAGACCGTATTTCTCAGCTTAACGGCGAGGTGTTTCCTCACTCAATTGTTGTTATTTCTTGTCCGGGTTTGTAACATAAAACATCATATACATATTAACATAATGCCTTTAAATAACATGTCGTGTTTGAGATTACGTTTATTTCTGTATTTGCTTTACGAGGGTCATTAGAAGCCGTAGAATATCTACAATTTCAACCAAAGTATTCTTTATTGATAAATTTTGTGGCACTATGTCAGTTGTGCGTTACGGTCGGAATTCATTAGAAGAGTTTGGATTTGAAAATTGAAGACACGATCTTATAGAAGAATTTAGAAAAGGTATTTAGCCTAGGGCTCAATTTGACTTTCATTTCAAATACATCTGTCGTATACTTCGGACCGAATCGAATAATTTCGAACCAATATTCGAATAAATTCGAATATTCGAATATTCATTATTCGAATATTCGGTGAGGCCAAAAATTCGAAAATATTCATTATTCGAATATTCGATGAGGCCCAAAATTCGAAATATTCATTATTCGAATATTCGACGAGGCCCAAAATTCGTATTTATTCATTATTCGAATATTCGACAAGGTCCAAAATTCGAATATATTCATTATTCGAATATTCGGTTTTTCGTGAAGCCGAATATATTCGATTATTCGTTTATTCGAAAAATTTTAGAAGGACACAAGTATAATGCCTACCTACAAACCTCCAAATTAAAACCGAATGGACATCTAGAAATGATGGAACAACGTTGTCCAGAACCACCAGTCTTGTTGATTGGTGGTACAGGAATATTCCCGGAGTGTGGATCCATTGTGCCTGATCAGTCATCCACATGCCCATCTTCAATCTGAGAATGGAAGCCAAGTACCTTTGTGTAGCAAAAGCATTCTCGATACCGTAAATGCGCGTACCTGCTCGGCCAAAGTGAAATCCACTATATCATAAGCTTCTAAAATTCCTGAGACCGTTTAAGGCAGAGATAGAAGATGGTGAGCATTTAATGCTATTTGTTGAGGGTCATTTCAGCTAAACCATGTAGCGCAGTACTGCATTGCGCAATTTATAATGCTTGTTAAACGCATCAGAATAGGTTGATTTTCCGCGCTTCAAAAAGTGTATATTAGTATAATTGAGGGGAAAGAAACTGTTGTTCGAACATTAGGTGCATTTCTAGCACATAGTTTGGCTACTATAGTACAAACAAAGAACACTAAATAACAAATCTGTATGACCCAATTAGAGCACGTTTTTAAGAAAAAGCTAAGAGGAGTGCCTAATTTCTAGTAGAAAACAATTTTGGTCCTATGTTTAGTACAATCGTTCTCAAAAATAAAGCCGTATGTGTAACTCCTGAAACAGCTTTGCGCGCTCCTGAAGCGGCTTCGAATAAACATTGGCTTTGCACAGCGTCCGTTTCCGCGTCTCGTGTTCCGGTTTTCAGCCATTTGGAGCCCTTCTGCTACACATTTCGTCTTTTGCGTTTTCTGCAACAACAAAAAAAAATCCGCCTTTACTCTACTATTTACACTAGCAATGAGTCGACAACCGTTTAGGTAGAGGCACTCTCGCTTCATAATGGAAAAGTGGAGCGGTAGCTCTCCGTGGAACGGACTTCACTTCTGTGCTCCTTTGTGTGGGCACATTTACGCGTAAGCGTGCAATGGCAGCTGTGCAGTCCATCGCCGAGAAGCCTGACATTCGGAGGCGTCAACCCAGTGTTAGCACTGCGGCCGTCCTTGTTTTCTTTGCGTCAGTGAGTTTCAGATATTATGCTAGCGAGCGTATCTGCGCCAGTGATCTCAATGGGGCTGCCGGCCAACCAACTTTCCCCGGTCCATTCGGAACGCGGCTGATGACCTCTAGCCGCTAGATTCGCGCTATAAAAGCCAAGTTCGCCGCCGCACAAACGTTCGGCTCGTGCGACAAGATGCGCAAGGTTTGACTTTTCAGTATCACTCCTCGAGGGAACTATTCTAGTAAGCCGACAGTCAGCACTTTCAATGGAAACTGTGTCGCTAAAGAGATCTACAATCATGCTTCTTTTATTGGACTCTTCAAACTTGACCGTTTCTATCAGACCTTTTAACTGCCATTCCTAATGTTCGATTGAGATATGATATCATACAAGACAAAGACATCCTTGCTCAAATTTTCCTTGAACTTGCGGTTTTGTGCTCACTGTGGCTTGTCCACAAAACTTGATTTTTTAGCACAAAACTGTTGCTTTTACCGATTGCCTGTATAGAGAGAGTCTCCTCTTTCAGCTTATCGTTCTATTTGCTGCATTCGTTATCGGCTCATCTGCGACATCATACAGTGAGTGTTTTTCGCTTGCCAGACACTTGCAGAGGAGACTTTGAAATTAACGAGCGGCTGCGACTAATTTTTAACAAACGCGGACACTCTATGTGTTCATAGCCAAAAAGAAATGCTCGTTGATCCAAGTGTGATAAGGTTCATAAAAATTAATCAATCGCTTCTTAGTAAAGTTTTCAATAGAGTCGAGTGCACAACTCTATTTGAAGCACTGCTATTTGTATGATTACAAAAAGTGCCACGACTATTTGCTTTTCAACAAGGATTTTCAAAACTGCGTAATCTACAGCGAACCTCAGCAGCTGTGAAACCTTTTGTTAAGTTCCTCCGGGTGAGGATGGAGAAACCTGTGCAGATACTCTGTGCGAGGACGGCATGGTCTGCGTACAAGGTCAAACTGGAGCCAACTGTATGGCCAAGGATCCAGGTGAGCTTTCAGGCTCTTGAACCGAAACGGATCATACTGCAATTTTGCTTTTTTTTGCTATTTTTAGCAGTTTTGAGTTTTGTACAAATTTCCTTCCCATTTCATCGTTGCCTTTCAGCAAGCAATTGTGAGCTGCTGGATTGCGCTTCCGGAAGAAAATGTATCTACGAGGAGGAAGAGTGCATCCCGGACAAGGCATGTTTCGCTAGGCCGGTATGCAGCACAGTTGGACCACAGCGTGAGTCATGAACGAAATCGTCAGGTATGGAGCACTCCAGGAAGGAGCAACTTTTAGCGTCTCCTATTGAACAAGCAGCGGAAATGATAGGAAGCAACGGAGGTCAAAGCCTGCCTAGTGAAGCACCTCCCGGTGGACCTGTTGGAGGATCATCTGTAGCACCTCGTGAGTGTTACTTTGCTCATGATACAAAGTCCCGAAAATGGCCCATTTCTCCAATATCAGCGGAAATGGAACTAGAGTGATGGCGCATGTGGCGTTTTGGATGAAAGGCTAAAGCTCTTCATGCCACGAGTTCACTCTCATTCTCACGCCGTTGTAACTTGCCTCCGCTCATGAATGTTATTGAAGGGCGTTTGAAGTTCCAGAGTTACCAACACCGTCTTATGGAACACCTCAGCCACCATCATCGAGTATGCGAGTTTTATTTTTTGACGGCGGTCGTCGCCAGCGAGATCTCTGCGTTGTTTAGCGGGATCTAAAGTGTGTAATCTGCTGTGCATGAGAGGGCTGCGGTGCGTTGTGGATGCGGAAGGACCAAAATGCGTGCCAGTATCGACAGCTACGTCCACCAGCACTCCTTTGGGTAAGGGAACAGGCCAAAACTTCATGCTAGTCGTCTAATACGTTTTTATTTCACGTCGCAATGTAGTGTGGGACTGTAATTCCTGTAATTGACTGTAAACTGTAATTTCTACGAGCCTTCTATGTAATACCGCCATGATTTTTTTAGTGTATGTATCTACGAGGAGGAAGAGTGCATCCCAATGTAGTGTGGGCATCTCAAAATGAAGGTAGGGAAGCCTTGATCTGCCAAAACACTGTTCTCTCAACATTCTATGCGGACCCATTAGTCAGGGTCACTTAAAACAGAAGTCGTCAGCGCGTTACTCAGCTGGTGTGTTGATGGCCTATGGTCCATGCTGCTCCATAGAACACCCAAGCTTTCATATTACCTCCTTGCGAATGTATATGAACTTACAGTTCATCCAAATCTTGTCAGTTTAACGCTTGATAAAGCCAGCACTGTCCTGTTTTTCACACTCGGAGGGTAAAGCGGTTTTTCCTATCCGAGGTTTTTAAGTTTTCTCCATTGGCCATTTGGCAATTCTGTCATTGGTCGATCTCGTTTTCCTCCAGATGTGTTCCATTTCTTTTTCGTTTCCGTTTTTTAAACTCTTAATGAGGGTGTTATTCAAGCTTGTGGAGCGAACGAAGAAGTTAGAGCTTGTGGAGCTCTTTGCGAAGGAAAATGCGAAAACGTTGGCAAGGTAAGACGACTGCAACTGCAGAACAGCGACATAGTCAAGCACAAACAGCATTCTTTTGAGGGTCCAATCGCCTGCCTATTCATTTGCCTGCCTCCGGCTTGCTCGTGCAAAGACGGATTCTACAGAGACGGAAGCGGTCTCTGCGTAACTGCCACACTATGTCAGGGAGGTAGGTAATTTCAAGGGGTTTTCGAATTCCGCCACGATTTCTTGCGATTGATGGCAGGCGAAGAATAGTGCCCTTTATTGCATCATTTGTCTTGTGATAATCAGGCAAAGACTCCAGTAAGATTAGCAGCGCTTAGCTTTCACACACTTCGGCGTTTAAGTACCTGGGATCAGCAATTGTGTCCCATGGCGGTTGGATGGATGAACTGAACTCAAACCTGAGCGCAGATTGGTCCAAGTGGTGCTCGGTAACTGACGTACTCTACGATAGGAAGATATAAGAGCGCCCGAAATAAAAATCTACCGAGCTGTTGTCTGGCAAGTAACAATGTACGGTGAGCCTGAGAGTGAAGAAGTCGATGCGCTTCTCGGTGTCGTGGAGACAAAATACTGCAATGGACGGCTGGTGTCGGCTACAACTATCACAAAGCATTCGTCGCTGCTCCACTTTGAGGGCCATGGTAACCTCCAAGAATGCCGCTCTTCATAGCCCGCGTACGATCTCCATCTCCTACTGATACGGCACTCTGTTTAGGATAAGGATAAAGGAGGCGTTACTCAATCCCTTCTGGGATGCGCCAGCGCATTCTAATACTACGGGATGTCGTGGAGGCAACATGAATGCGTATTTGGCCATACAATGACTTGCGGTGGCCAGCCGATGAACAAGTCAGCGCTCTATCCTTCCCAGACGAGTCTGGCACCAATTCACCGACCCCAGAGGGATGGAAGGCTTGGTTGGCCTGGGCGAGAACCCCGCCTATTTCTGGGCGGGCAAATGGCTTTGCAGCTTCTCACATGGCAACGAGAAGTCGTAGGTTGTAGTGGCGGTACTTATGACCGTTGGGAAGTGTCACACGTGCCGCACATAGTCCCACCTGTCATCCTCGCTCCAAAAATACAATCTGATAAAGGATAAGGATAAGGATAAAGGACGGCCTTATTCAATCCACTTTGGAATGCGCCACGCATTCTACTTCTACGGGATGTCGTGGAGGCGTGTTGAATGCGTATTTGGCCATACAATGACTCGCGGTGGCCAGCCGATGAACAAGTCAGCGCTCTATCCTTCCCAGACGAGTCTGGCACCAATTCACCGACCACAGAGGGATGGAAGGCTTGGTTGGCCTGGGCGGGAAATCCGGAACCAGTAACCTGGTATCGGGTGCACGCGACAGTCGCGCCTCCTCCGACTGCGCCACGCGCGCCCACTGCGCACTCTGTTTATACCCTGAAAAAATATTACAGATGTACGAGAAAACATAAATATCATCTATATGGCAACAAATCTTTTATTCCAGATTCCCCTGGTGGAGGTCAGCCTCCATGCTTGGCCAAGTGTTCAACGAACCAGCACTGCGTTCTGAGCTCGGACGACAGCAGCTGCTACAATCCTCCCTGTCCTCCAGTGCCCACATGCGTACAGAACCAGCCTTCGCGTGGTCCGCGTTAGTTTCCAACTCACTTATCGCATGCTTTGCCATTGTAATGAACGTGTTTCTTTGTCGAAGTCGAACAGCGAACGGGAACGACAAACCCTTCATAAGCTAAAGCAGAGTAGGTCACATCCCACGCTTTCCTCTACCTCCCATTTGCCATTATGCCATTACTACCGTTTCGTGTTTTAAGATCAAAGTAATGAACGAAACTGCTTGAATGACTATGAGGCAACCTGTAGCATATGTACGCTGGCCCATATGAAATCGTTTCCTTAATCTCTGAGTAATTTGTAGCCTATTTCTGGCTTTAACTCACAGCATTCTTCTTTCTCAATCGAAGAAAAATGCAGTAAGACCGGATTTTTTTTGGAAACGACGAGTTAAATTCGGAGTTTTTTTTTGAGGCGAAGAAATCGGTGAAGATGATTTGGACCTCATCACTCCCTATGGTTCCCCCTCGGAGGACGTTCACTAAAAACTCGTGAAGAGACAAAGTGTATGAAGACCTCCTGCCAAATGAAGATTATAAGGTAGACCGGTCGGATTCCTACCCCTTCAGTGGACATCGATGGGTGAAATATGCTGCCTGACATTGTCCTTCAGTGCATTCGGCTCTCTAACCTAACCAACAATGACTGGACGACATTCTTGCAACTTTCAGGAAACTGCTCCAACCCCACTGTCGTTCTCTACCACTTGATTTTACTTTTACTTTTTAGGAAGTTGCAGTGATTGCCATCAGTCGTAGGCCATTATACAGGGTGTCGCAGAAAATGTATACACTGTTTGAAAGGTGATAACATTGTTCACACCAAAGGCACTGGAGAAGTTAAAAGCTCGTGTGAAGGCTTGGCACAATGGAAATTTTCTGGCATATGAGCGGTGTCGATTGCGCCATGCACTGGTCTGAAATTTTGCGATTTACATTCGATTCATTGTGTTTCGCTCGAATACTTGTTATAATTTCTTCACCGTATCGATTGATTTCTGTTTTTCTAAGGTATAGAACTTTAAAACGCAACAATGCTTGCAAAAATGCAGGGTGTCATAAAAAATGCAGGTGCTTTGAAAGGTTCTAGCATTGCTGCTAGTGAAGCTTTTGAAGATAATTAAAGAAACTCATATGAAAGCGCAGCGTAACGAGATTTCTGCGACGTGTTAAAAGTCAAGATTGCACCATGTCCCCGCCTGAAACCTTGCATCTCAGACTCGATTGATTGTGTATGTGCTGAATGCTTGTCACAGTATTGCTATTAATTGGCCTCACTAACCTGTGATGAGCTTCTTTTAACTCCTAAAGCTTGACAATCACGTGAAAGACATGTGAGATGCGAGTTTATTGACTGCACAATTTAAATGTGAGCAGCCCCATTTTCCAAAACGGATTCTGTGGAATGAGGAAGCAACATTCAAGCTGAATGGAGAGGTCAGTCGGCATGAATACAGGTACTGGGCAAAGGAAAACGTTAAATGAAGTCAAACACAGGTTAATGTGGTCAAATATTATTTATTTATTTATTTTATATGCTTCGCCACTGAGGGTGTGCTGAGAATTTTAACAATAAAAGACAAGTTTAGTAAGGACAGAGTAGTGGGCGAAAAAACTTTGCAAGTAAAACCGACAATTCCAAGTACTGGTTGATGGCAATACAACATTTCAAATAAAAGGAAAGGGCCAACCAAATGCGCGTTCTGAGTGGTAAGCATTACTCTCAGTCGATCCAACGGTAGGAAAACTATGTCTACATGTGGATTCTACGATAAAACCATTCCATCCGGAGTACGCTTAGTGCGACGGGAGTTGCAACGGGAAAAAGTTTATTATAGTAACAAGATTGTAACAAGCATTCAGCCCAAGCACAATCAATCGAGTCTGAAATGCAAGCCTTGAAGCGGGGACAATCTGGTGCAATCTTGACAATTAACACGTCACAGAAATCTCGTGCTTACCCTGTGCTCCTTACCCTGTGCTTTCATATGAGTCTCAAACATCCTAAAAAGCATCACTAGCAGCAATGTTAGAACTTTTCAAACAGCGCATGAATTTTTGAACACCCTGCATTTTTGCAAGCTCTAGTGTGACTTTGAGTTTTAAATTTCAAAGGATGCACAAATCCATCAATACGGCTGCTTTGTGAAGAAATTATAACAAGTATTCAAGCGAAACGCAGTCAACCGAGTGTAAAACACAGCATTTCAGACGAGTGCATGGCGCAATCCACACTGTTCATATGATAGAAAAATTCCATTTTCCTGTGTTTTAACAAGAGCTTTCAACATCTTTAGTGTCTTCATTATGAGAAAAGTTATCACCTTTCAAAGAGTGCATGGATTTTTTGAGACACCCTGTGCAGTGATCGCAGTCTACGTGTTGCGCTCATCTGTCTCGCTTCTCACTATCTCATGTTGCCTTGAACATCTGTGTCTGTTGTGTTGCATCCAGTCTTCTTCCCAAGGGAAGTTTGAGCGAGAGCAACCGTTTTCCGCACCACAGGATGACCTCTGCACCTATATCGGTCCGTACGAGACCCGTGTGTTGGAATTCCCCACCTTTTTGAAATGCAAAACTACACGAAGGTATTCAACCTCCTCGCCTACTGAAAAACAGGCCTTCGATTCTGCTCCATGTGCAGCCTTCAACCACCAGCCTAACGAATCATTTTCCTTCTTAGCACCGCTCTCAAATACTTTGCGCCCGTTCCAAATGTGCCATTCTTTGACTATCGAATTCCTAATAAAACAGCAATTTTTGGGTTGCATCGGCGAAATTTGGGGCTATTTTCTAGAATTAGTTATATTCCACGCTACTCATACAACTTCTACGCTAGTTTGTGTCTTAGAATTAAGTTGTATTTCTTCAACTCTTGCCTAAACTATTGAATCAGTGCGTTCTAAGAAAGGGAACGGGAGGCATCACACTTTCAAAGGTTTCATGAAAGGAACGAAAAATAAATGAAAATCGAAAAGAATAGACGTCTTAAAGTGGTCTGACTAAAAAAGTCAACAGAATTTGCATGGGCTCCACAGTTTTGTGTTTACTAAACATCAATACAGATAGTAATCGCCTCGTTTCGTTTCGTTCCTACAGGGCAAAGTGGCCAGAAGTCCGTTCTGCCACAAAAAGTGCACGTGTTCCTTTCAATAGCTTGAAATGGAGTAAATGCATGAGCACCTAAAGTCCAGTTGTTAGAAGGTGTTGTGAGGGGAACAGCAAACCAAGTGAATTCAAGCTCCCTAGTGAAAACCGACTGCCTTTTCTACGGTAACTGTATGGACGCCAGTGTTCTTCCGCGTGTTCCCGCGCTGTTGTAAAACATGCTCGTAAAGCCAGGTGCGAAGTGTTTTCAGTGGCCCTGGTGAAACCTCGTTCGCCACTCGTCGTGACGAATTTCTGTTTTCGGGCGCTTCGAATTCGATAACTCATGTTTGCGTGGCAGCGCGGCCTCTCCATTTCAGTACCGAGAGTCGAACTGCATTGCGGCCGTCTCTCCTGCATTAACAATTGCAAGCCGTAGCTTCAGGTGGCTGGGAGGCGAGTATCGTAGATATTTCGAATTTCTCTTGAGAACGGGCCGAATGCTGCCTGAATGCTCAATGCTCAGTGTCCGAATGCTACTGAGACGGAGCGGCTGACGAATGTCTGGAGTAGATATGGCGTTAACCCACGATGGACGATATTCAACTACAAGGCTTACGCTTTCAAGTGCTTACGCTCAAGCGTTGACGGCGAAGGAGAACTTCTTGGAAAGGTCAATAACTTCATCTCTTCTCTGGTCAGGTAGTGAGAGATATGTTGTGATCGAAAGAGCTCCGTCCCACAGCAAGCTCAGTACGATTTAGAATGCGGTTGGTCCCCTGTGAGAGGAGCAGTGATAAATCGAAGATGTACAGTGGAACACAAGACGTAGAGCGTTCGAAAGGCACCGCATCCGCAATGAGACAGAAATACCGTCACTTTCTAAGGGGACACATTCTCAGCACGACAGCAGTTCCTGAGTTCGGCATCTACGGCTAATTGTATTGTGGATCAGCTGGAAAGTATAAGGACGACGAAAGAACATAAAAAGCTGCGAATTCAATCTCGGCAAGCATATCCTCTATAAACGTGATACAAACAATGGAGCAGATACAGGCAGGAGTGTGTTGCGATTGTTTGCGTGTGTTGTGAGCTGCAGCGATTTTTCCTGAAACTCATCCAGCGCTTCGCTGTGCATCGATGTCAGTCCTTAAGCGAAGAAGCTGTTTTGTGGCTTCAGCAGGGAAAAGAAGAACGATTATCAAGCAGGGAAAACAAGAACGATTATCGCAGGAGCATCATACTGTGCATCTCATCAGAGAAAATGAACTTAGGGAGCAACTACCTGATTACGGTGCGGAACGAGTATCCGCCAAATTTCGCTAAAGCTGTTCTGTTGTAGAGGAAATTCCGTTTTCGAAAGAGAATCCCAATTCGCATGCCGTTGCGCTACCATGAGCCCTATTGACAATTTCTGTGAGATTTCCTCTTTATTATAAGGTATATACTGTTGGATTGCAAAATGGGGAACCGAGAGACTAAACAAGGCACAACAAACGAAGGCAGGAACTCCATTTAGACCAATTTCTCAGAGCCACACAATTCTTTTCTATGTCACACTTGAACATTTGAAAACCTCATCAGACACAAGGGGTGGTCATTTCCATTTTCCTTTCCAAAAGCAGTATTCGATCTTAATTTTTTACTTGTTGAGTGGCTCAGAATTTTGCAAGGTATCTAATAAAGGCATCCTAATCAGTTGGTATATCCGAGGTAGAGCTTAGTAGTTTCCTCTTTAATAGGTTACATCTTGTCGCTTGTTAAGTTTTCTGTGTGCTTACAATGACATTGAATTGTGTATGTTTCCTTTGTTTTTTGCATGGTTCTCCATGTGCTCAATAAATATGCGAGGTTTAAGTATGTAAAGTGGGTGGGTGCGGGTCCTTCAAAAAACCAGTAGCGGAGTACTGCTCGGGCATGCTTGCTCTCAATTTACATCTCCATTGCTTGAGTGCACTTGCTGCAGTCAGCGAAGAGAGCGGAAGCCATCTTGCATTTGGGCACAGGTAACTACGAGGTAGAATTTCATTTGGGGTGTCCTATAGCCTCTCCAGAAAATCGGATAGATGCAGACAGAACGTTCTCACAAAGAAAGGGCCTATTACATAAGTCAACAATACATCGATATGTGCAGTGTATTTCGAAAATTTTCTACGTGAGACTTTCCTGAACCGAGGCATTGGAATTAACGGACCAATTTTCCTTGAAATTCGTGAGAATCTGTTGTTCTCGCATTGGTGTCATTTCTGGTTTGTCATCCTAGCGCCTACTCAACCTCAGAGTGGAACAGCTGGCATGCGAGGGGGTGAGCCATCCACTTCTTGGAACTTGACTTCTTTCTACTCTACAAGATAATGCGCTCACCCTAGGAAAGGCATTCGTCCGTGCCTAGCTCCTCGCTTTTCCTATTATCCAGTGTTTGTCCGCTTGGTGGCAATTGGTGGCGACCTTCGCTGTCCCGTTGTGGTGACGACACTCCTCTCGATCAAATGCTTGATTGGAATCTTCCCTTAAGTCCATGTGCAGAGAACCAAGCCAGTGCAGCTTCGGCCGCCCTACAGCTCGTCTTCGCGCGCTTGTATGCTGCGGACGATCGAAGGAACGGTGACACCGGCGCAAGGAACATGACCATAAGACTGGCTCTACGTGAACCACCAACTGGAAGGACGTAGACAGCTGCTGCGAACATGCTCCAAACGCGTATCACCGCCGTTTTTGTCTGCAGAACTCTGTGGGGTTCCACCCAGCTTGATCATCGACAGTAAAACGCTTCTTGTTTTAGAACGATTTCGTAGATTTTCGATTCAATGCATCCCAGCGTTGCCCTGTTGTATAAAGTGGCTGTTACCATACGACATTTGGACCATGATGCGCTTAAGCGTCACCTAAGGTTGAGCGTCAGCTACCGTCAGAAGCAGCAACCGGCCCGCGGATCAGCTCGCCTTTCGTGAAGTCGCAGTGCGCCTATCATCGAACACGGACCCATTCCCATCCTTTTATAATAGTTCTTGTAATTTTTGGCATTTAGTTTGAAACTGAACTCTCTAAGAGGTCGCGCCAAGCTAGTGCTCGTCGCCCGAATTTCACCGCCAAGCATTACATCAATTGCGTGAAGATGCGTCGGTGTAGTAGATCTCTCGAGGTCGTGGAGATGGCACTCCTTACGCCAGTATAAAGAAGTAATAAACGTGCAAAAGCTTGGTGGACGCCGGCGCAGATATGGAAATTCTAACGTGTACTGCTGTCCTTAAAGAGAGAAGAAAAAGAAAATAATCAGTTTTAGAAATAACTGCATCTCACAATCTCACAAAGCTGAACTCATTCTCGCAGCCCTTCCTCGCTCCCGAACTTACCAGGGAAGGGTCTCAGGCGTAGGTCTGAACGGGGGAAATGGATAGTGCTGCGAGAACCTCCATCCTTCATATAGTGGAAAAACATGTTTCGTTTTTGCTGATTCCTTGAACCAAGAGAGCTACGGGCCCTTGAAAGGGAGGGGGGGGGGGGGGGTACCGTAACGCACCATCAGCACGTGCCCACGTGCACGCGTGCGTGCGTTGTTGTATGGGACGCGGCGAAAGGCTATGCGGCAGGCGGGTTGGTGGCTCAGTAGGGTGAGGCACTACTTGGTAGGTGCTAGGTCAGATGTTCGTCTCCCGTGCTGTGTAGTAGTTTTGCATTTTTTCCTGACTGCCTCCTTTTTTACCAATTTGCTTCCTACACATTTCCTACATATTTGCTTCCCTGGTTAGTACGTAGTCCGCCATGCAGAACGACTTCTAAGCGCAATTTCAGTCAATCCTCACGTCGCAGAGACTCATTTTGGAAAGAAATGAATAACTGATGCCACTACCTGGCTTCTTATATTATTATTTTTACTTGAAACTTTTGCAGTAGAAGCTGCAGTAGAAACTTTTGCAGTAGGAAGCGCTTGTAAAAGAGCCAAAGTGTTAACATAAAACAGCCAGAATAAATAATGGAAGAGAGAACAGCATTTTATCGCGTTGCTAAGAAAATCGCACATTTAGTATGTTATATGGTTGTGCTCTCGAAATTTTTTTGAATAGTGGAATGGTTTCGAATGCCCACAAATTTCGATTATTCGAATTCGAACGTATTCGAAAAAGACGGTTTTTATGATTATTCGAATTCGAACAAATACTCAAATTCGAATGAGAATCAATCGAATACCATTTCGAAAGTTCGAGCACAACTATAGTGCGTTAACGTGTTCTACTGTCGAATGTCTCCAATGGGTTTTATCGGTGGATGTTTCCAGCAAACCCGTGCGCCGTTATTCTTTGTGCCTTTCCGTCGAGATGCGTCGTACACAATGGAGAGGGGATGTGCGAGAGAATCTGTACGTGACCTTTTGGTTCGATTATTGTTGTTGTCATATTCATATACCGCTTCTAATGGTTTGGCAGATGATGGGTGTTTGATTCTATTTCATGCTTCATTTTTCAGTATGCGAGAAATTCTGTCCATTTGGAGAGCGCTGCGAGCTTATGCAGGTAACGAATGGACACTTCTTGAATGACTAATTAAACGAGAGCTGCATAGGTTAATGAAGGACCACTTCGGCAACGACTAAAGAAGAAATACTTCACTTAGCTGACGATATCGGCTTTTCTTTTTCTACAGAATCCTAAACAAGGTTGTAAATAGGAGCAAGGTTCCATAGGCGACATCACAAATTATTACATAATATTATAAAATAAAGTCAAATCTTCTCCCTTTGTAAGGCATTGGCATGCTAGGTTCTTATTAAAAGAAATTATAATAAGAATCCACGAAGTAAATTTTTAGTTGCTCTCATTGATGAAAGACTCTTAATTTAAAACACGAAGTTTCGTAATCGGATGTGCGCACTTAAATTAACGTTAAGGCTAACGGTATTCAGCTTGCACGCACTTCGGTGTTTAAATACCTGGGATCAGCAATAGCGTTTGACAGCTGTGTAATGGTTGAAGCGAACTTACGCATATGTGCAGCTTGGTCCAAGTGGTGTTCGCTGACTGGCGTGCTCTGAGGAATGTACCAGAGCATATGAAGTCGAAGATCAAGAACGAGCAGTCGTCCGGCCGGTAAATGTACGGCGCTGGGTGTTGGCCTGCGCCGCATCCGAAACGATGATATTCGGCAGAAGCTCGGTGTCGCGCCGATATTTAACAGCTCGCCTACGATGGTACAGCCACATTCTGTGTGGAAAAGTAGACAGCGTCCGCCTTGAGTTGGAAGTGTCAGGAAGGCGGCCTAGAGGACATCCGAAGCAGCGCTGGTCGGATACGTTTCACATGGACATGAAAGTAACTACCTTCCGCCTTGATCAAACGGAGGATCGGGAAAGGTGGCGTCACGACACCAGAAGAGCGGACCCCGCGACGAAGCGGAACAGGAGAAGGCTGAAGAAGAAGATGAAGAAGAAGAAGAGGAAGAAGAAGAAGAATTACGCACTTGAATTGTTATACGTCACTCATTTTTGAGAAGAACCCAATTCTGTTTCCCACAACCTTCTTCGGCGACAAACTGCTTTGTTGTTGTAGTACTTTCATTTCATGTGCTACTGCCTGCTACTACACATAGTAAACGACTACCCATTAATTTCTCCTTATTATTGTACCTGGAACAACCACAAGCTTGTGAATAGCGGTAGATTATGAAGCACTGTCTTGCCTTCAGTGATGGCAATAAGCCTAACGTTAGCTGGAACTCATCTAACCTGAGGCACAATCTTCACCATCGACTCGACTCCTACCTCCTAAAAATTCTTGTGTGACATTCTGATTTCTATGGTTTCTCCTCATCAAACGAGGAGAGTCAAAGAGGCGGTGATTGCGAACATGCGTCTGGCGGCACTACATAAGCATATCGTACAATTCCAGTTTTCTTTTGAGATACTTATCTGGGTTGCACAGGTCATTTTGTCTGGCACAGCCAAAATCTTAACCAACCGGTGCTCAAAAAGGGTTTAGGAAAACGTTAACTGCTTGTAAACACAATTTGAGTAGAAACTCATTTTGAATTGGTAGGACACATTATATGTATAAAGTGGCGAGAAAAAATATATTCCATTTTGCTATTATACTTTTCACAACTCCTCTATATCTTTTCGAACCGAGTGGGAAAAGGAAGCTAAGCGCCACAAAAAACGGAAGCAGCCCCAAGCCTGTTTCTGACTATTCTAAACGAACTGCAAGCCAAATACCAGTTTTCTAGAACTCGACGCAACGTGCGATTCAGTATTTCTATTTGAATTCGCTGAAGTTTTCTCGAAGTTCTGTACAGTTTCAGAGGTTCACAGCCAAGGAAAGACTTCAGGCATCCAGCGCAGTGAGTCGGAATCCGAGAGTGCTGGAGAGTTCCAGAATACCGTGTCAGCAAGAACAAAATAAGAATGCCACGTTGATCCAGCTGTTTGGGCGACTGAAATATTCTCCGCTTATCGCGCATTGGTCCTCATCTTACAGCGGTCGATATTCTTAGGGAAAATTCGCTCTCCATGCACCAGAACCCTTCTGCGCAAACTGATCATCATCGTTGCGTGCTATAGAACTAGAAGCAAGAAGTCCTGTAAATAGGCCGCATATTTCTGCGCCTAACCGAAGAGCACGAGCGCGGTGGATTTGCATCCATCAGAGCTAGAAGTAGCTACTGTGGTTCAACGTCATCTGGAACGACGAAAACTCAATTGCCAACCGTGAACATGACGGAGGATCGGTCCTGGTTTGGGGTGCCTCCTCTATAAGATCCTCATCTTCATCGAATTCAACGCGTGGTGAAGTGCATGTTTATCAGAAACATTCTTGACGATGTCACATATTCAGCTGCAGTGCAAACTTATGGTCATGAATTGGTTTTCCTGCAAGGCAGCGACACAAATCAGCGTGCTTCTTTCGTGAGAGAGTGGCTCCCCTATTCAGATGCTGTTATTGGAAAGGCCGAATCAGGTACCTGACTTGAATACCATCGAACCGGAACGACGTCTGGTTTGCAGAGGGGAGAAGACTTTTAGTCAAATCAGATTGTAAGATTTGTATGGTAATTTGATGCTCGCAACGGCCTCGGTCAGCTTTGGAATTATTCATTTTAAAAAAATTTCCCAACGATTTTTCTTAATCATATTTTGTGTTGACGTTGTTTAAAAAAACAGTGT
This sequence comes from Heligmosomoides polygyrus polygyrus, assembly GCA_947396885.1. NCBI lineage: Eukaryota > Metazoa > Nematoda > Chromadorea > Rhabditida > Heligmosomidae > Heligmosomoides > Heligmosomoides polygyrus. The sequence continues at coordinate 58,890,852 of OX377204.1, read as the reverse complement.
TTATCTTCATATGTTTGTCTTCACAATATGTCAAAAGCTGAATAGGATCCTTGAAATGAAGAACACAGTTACGGCTAATAAAGAAAAAGCGATATAGTTTATAGGTACATATTTTTTTGCTCGCTACTATATTTATCGATTTGTTTGCATATTTGAGTATGCAAACTGTCAGTAGCGCAAGAGATGCGGAAAGTTGCAGGAACAAGCCGTTTACGTTTGCGTGTTCAGTGTAAAGCAAATAGAAAAGCATGCACACAACGATTTTTTGTTCATCTAATTTTGTGAGTTCTAACCTAGTCCCATAGCGGCTGCAGGCTGCAGGAGGAAGCAACAAGCAGAAATGCAACATTTTACCTCGTCTATTTTTATTTGTGTATGAAAATTCGGGCGATTCTTGGATGACTTGGATGGATGGAATGTGAAAAGACGATCCTTATAAACCCACATTGGTAGACCATAACTGTTGAAAGAAGAATGTGGGAACAGTGAGCGGCAGCTGTCCAATGTAGCTGGCTATTGCTGCTCAGCATTGTTGTTAAGGACCACTTCATGAAGGGCTGGGCCAAAAAACGCGCGGCAATCGGGGGTCTATGGCCTCATTCATTCACGGCTGCAGGCGCGAAAGGTGTAGGCCCACCGCTCACGACGAATGGTAGCGGCGTACCCATTCTCTGACTTGTACTTTTGACAGAGATCGAACACTTCAGAACAACTGCAAACGAACCGGTTGGTGACTACCTATCTGAAAGCCTAGTCTGGATCACTTTGAAGTCTATTTTACCCAAATGGAAGCCATTCATAACGATTTGGAGATCCAGTACATCACTGAAATTTTAATACTTTAAAATCTTCTCAGAACAATAAATCGATAAAAGAAACAACACACAAACTTTAAAATAATCCTACCCGAACTTGAGGCCGTTGCACCCGAAACTTATGATTGCCAGTGATCCAGGGCCTCTTGAAGGGCGACCCGTCTCTGTCCCTTTCAAGAATACCTTGAAAAAATTGATACATACAACCACACTTAAGGATCTTCGAAAAGTTGGAATATTCATCAAGACTAGGGGTAAGTGCATGCTTTTTCCAAACATATAGATGCATTCTTTGGGAATGTAATACACGTAAACCACATAGTGTTAAGTTCACTCCCTATGACTTCAAGCAACGGAATTCTTCATACAGTCACTGTCTTTCATATCAACAAGCGATTTGGCGTGACAGTTTCTGGTTTCAGAGAAAAGGTGTCGAGAAAAGTTACTGTGTTTTGAATGCAGGACGTAAAACCTGACAGTACTTTTCTCGTGACCTGAAAAAGCACAAGACTGACTATAGCAATACTTTGGATATCACGTATCAGTAGCCATGTTCGACTCTCCTTGAACCTCGGCATAGCTGAGTCGTTCTATAGAATTGCTAAGCTCGTCTCGAGTCTCGCATTCTAACATGGGGGTAGGTGCTATCCCATCCCCCTGTTCTACCCTGTGCGGCTTCCCCATGCCCTTAGTGGACCACAGTGAGACTCTGAAGAAGGCGATGGCGCCAAAACGTCGGCTGACGAAGCCATTTAACTTCGAGACGAGCATTGCAAATCTATAGAAAGACTTTGATCGCTCTGTTGTTTATTTATAGCTTTTATTATACAAACAGGGGGAGTTGGGATGGACGCTTCATTTGGGATTCTAAAATATGCGTCGTGACAACGGAAACTCATGGGAGAATGCATAGTTGCACTTGACGCAATACTTCCAACATTCACGGGATGCAGTTTTGGCAACAGGGGTTTCTCACAGAAAATCGGAGTCTAGCGGAATAGAACCGAATCGTACCAATGCTGAAATGGTGCGAGAAACTGGCTTTCAACTGCATAGAAACTTTATGAATTTACTTAGTAGAAGGGAGGAGAAAAGCTTAAAAACAACTGGGACCTCCATAACTAGACTGAAGGCCAAATAGAACTCCGAAAGAGGAAAATTCGTCACTATATTGCTCACCTACAGGAGTGATCGTAACTCTACTCTCACCTGTGACAATGTTGAACCACCCATGGGAGCATGAATCATTGTGGAACGCACGCACGCGTGGCAAGACCATAGATGCTTTTCGATGACTCTAGCGATGAGTTCGTTCAGCTGTCCACCAAGGTTGTCATCAACTTTATTACGGCTGACGGTTTGGCATCGTTTTCGTCTTCAAAGCCTGAAAAACTCGGAGACATTTGTGAAACTCCTACATAACACACTTTTGCCTCTCCTACATAATCCCCAAAACACCACTGCACCTACATAATACTCTTTTTGAGGAAAACAAAGTATTTCAAAAATGCCCCTTTTCAAGCTCTTGAGAAGGCGACAGCAGCAAAATGCCAACCGCATTAACCACCGATGATAATCTTGGCATCTAAATGGACTCATCTATAGAGTCATTATATAGTGCCAGGATTTTGAAAAGCCGAACTTGACAGTTTTTCAAAGGTTTGCGCCCTGAAATAGCTGCGCTCACCGTTTTCCACAATTCTCAACTAGAAGAACTCTTAAAGTCCAGTGAATCAAGCATTAAGGGTCGCAAAACGCCTGACCACGGTTGCTATTCCAACGAGAAACATGGCGCCGGATTCATCAACGACCTGGGGCCGTATGCTATTCTCGCCCGACTCGGGGACGGGGACGGCGCGAAAAATCGATGGCGCATGATGTGCATACCGGGGATGTGGGCGGAGACCGCCTCATACCCGGCCGGGGACGGTTGGGGAGAGAACAGCATACGGCCCCTGCAGCAATTTAACGGAGGAAATACAGCCGAAATTTCTGATAACGTTGCCTATCAACAAGCGATATGATTCGATATGATCAACAAGCGATAAATCAGGGATCCGGATGTGTTTTCTCCGTTAATTTGCTGTAAGTCGTTGATGAACCGGCCCTTGGTAAAGCGTCATGTAAACGGCAAGCGGTACCGCTAGTGTTGGGAATTGCACTTTCCGGAAGTCTGACGAATTTGGCATGGAAATCCTTGACCTACAGCACAATCTACAGAAGTGTGTACCACCTCATTAGTCTTTAAAATCTTTAAAATTGAAGACAGTGTAGACCAAATGCTAAGGAATGATAAAGTAAAGTTGCCCGCCACGAATTCATAGATCTTAAAAAGCTAGTAGGGCGTCTGAGCGGATGAAACTCCAGTCTAGGCATATTTTCAGCAAAGGTGTGTACCGTCCTGACATTTTTTATTCATCTGTGGTTTGCAAAAGATCATCATTTCGGCTATTCAGTCAATGTTGCCGTCTTCTACGGAGACTGAATAATTCTTGGTGAAACTACCCATCCTCCCAGCTGCTATCTAATTATACAGCAACCCGTTCAAAGACGAAACGACCGTGAGAACGACACCGTTGAAATCGAGGCGATGGCTAACCTTTTGAGAGTACAACCGGGTCTAAATACCGTCACCTTAGACCTGGTTGTCCCTTCATAAAGGTTAGCTATCCTCTAAACTTTGCCTTGAAAAGACAAGAAAACCAATGTGAGAGTGAAGAAGAGGCTTCATTGGAACCTCTTCTTCACTCTCGTCTTGATTCTCTTCTCTTTTCGCATTTCAAATGGTTTGCTTTAGAATGAAATTGTATTTTGTTGGGTGTTTTCTGAAATGGCTTCGACTTTTCCAGACTTCGAAGAAAGGAACATCGGCTGTAATAAAAATTTGCAACAATCTTGGCTCAGCCGAATAACCATCTCAATCGGATACTATGACATATTCCCAAAATTCATAGAAACTTAAACACTGACATCCATTGTTTGTTGTTTGACATCGGCTTAGGTCCCACCTTATCTCTGGATCAATCCAATGTTTAAATTTCAGGTGCAATGCAAAAAGCTTCCATGTCCTCCTGTGGAGCAGTGTGTTCCAGCAGAAAACGCCTATGATACGGGATCCTATGAATGTACGTGTCTTTTCTACAGGCTACGAGCATTGACAGCTGTTGGAAACATTTTCATTGAAAATGGAAAAGTCAGATTCTGCTTCTCCAAAAAGAGAGTTCTATTCAAGAGTAGCTCAGTTATCTAGTTCACCTTTACGTGGCTGATTTAGCGAAGCAGTGCATACTTCCGTGCCCTCTCGGAGAGAAATGCATCACAAAGCAGGTTCGTACCTCCGTTCAACGTTTATCTCTCAAGAGCGATTTCTATTTCCCCCAACAGCCGTGTGAAAACAGTATTTTAGCGCCTTTTGGATGGATATAACATAGCCCCGAAATGGTGGGGCATGATGTTCTGTAGATTAAAAAAGTATCATGTCTCTGACAACCAACTCTTGAATTCAGGTGCAATGTGTGCGAGCCCCATGTCCTCCGATTCAGAGCTGCGTAGCGGTGACAGCATCGGATGGAAACAACAAAGACATGGGTGAGATTTCTCATCAGACTTCTCCTGCTCTGCAGAATTCTACACAGACGTGATTTCAGTCCCAAGCTTGACCTGTGCGAACGCTCTGTGCGCCCTTGAGACCCCGCGATGCGTAGAATCGCCCAACGGTCCGAAATGCGTGGCCGTGAAGAAATGCAGCGAAACTCTCTGTCCGGAAGGAGAACTCTGCGAACAACCTGTACCTACCCAGGTGAGCTGTCGTATCATTACGACTGGCTGACTCAGATTTCTCAGAGAAGCTATTGTCTGCTTGTCGGTTGGGGATGCGGTAGGGAAGACTGCAGAAAGCAGTACCTCTATTTCGCTTAAGATCACGCGCTGAATCATCAGAGGTAGACCAATGAAATTTCTGTTTCAGGATGCAAAATGCGTTCCCGACAAGTCAGGTAAATCGTTACAAGACAACTTCTCCTGATTTGATTCTTAACAGCATTCGGATTTATCATAATAGCTACCTAGCAAAATTTAGTTGGCCAACGCTACAATTTATGACAGAACATAGTGCCTTGGTGAACTGCGAAAACCTTCAATACGCTCAAATTGTCAGAAAACACGCGGGCATAAAATCACGATCGACACTAACCTAATATTTTGTGGGACACGATGTCTGTGCGTCCTTCTTCTAAATGCTACCTTCTTCTTCAGCCTTTGTCCCACTTAGCAGAGGGATCCGCTTTCCTGGAATGCTGGTGCCCCCTTACTCAGTCACACGCTTGATCGGGGTGCAACCTAGTCACATTCAAGTCTTGTTGCAGCGCATCAAGCCACCGCTGCTTTGGTCGCTCTCATTCATGCCTTCCGGAACGTCACGGTTAAGGTCAGCCTTCCTGACAGTGCTGCCTTCTGAGCGAAGAACGTGACCGTATCAGCGCCGAGCTTCGCGCGTTTTCTCAAATAAATTGGTGACTCCGAACCTCCGCCGAATGGAGCCGTTATGTACTCCATCCAAAGCGTAACTTCGAGCGTTCTCCGCAGCATCTTCCTCTAGACTACGCTGAGAACGCCTTCCGTTTGCTTCAGCACTCAGCTCCGTAAATAGCTACTGATCGAACGTCTGCTCTGTAGATCTTCGACTTAAGGCGCTTTGGTATCTTCTTGTCGCAGAGCACTACAGTCAGAGAGCGCCATTTGTACCAAGGGCTACAGAGTACATCGATGCCATTTGATTCCTTAGTAATTTGTGAATTTTTCACCGTAATGCATGACGACTAGCTATAGCAGTGTATTAGGAAGCCGTGCATGGCTTGCAATACTCTGGTGTACTCAGTCAGCTGGAGGCCAGTGTCTTTATCCGTGTCAGGCATGGCTGATCTCATTTTACCTACCTAAGGTGAGGTTGAGGGCTTGTTAGGGTCCAAAACTTGAATCGGGGGTGCAGCCAAGGACATTCGGCACCTCCTTCATGCTGCACGCGCATGGGAGCACCCTGAATTCCCTATCATCCGTCTTCAATTCATTGTGTAGAATATAATGAACACCAATGATAAGACGGCCTAACAGGAATTTGTAGAGGGTACCGAAAGCCACTAACTGTAGCGCGCGCCTGTTCATAGCAACGCCAAGTTCGCCTTTTTATAGCATCAGTTCACCTGACAAACAGGCCCACATTTCCCTAGAAAATAGAATGTATACGTTGTTTCTGCCCTGTCGCTGTCTAGAAGGATATCACGGTGAAATGAGAAACATGTGGAAAAGATAAAAGAGAAGCAAAAGAAGAAAATTGTCGGCAGACGGTTTCCACGCCGCGGTTCATCCTAACACAAAGGCGGATTCAATATGATTTTCCTTCTGTTTTTTTTTGGAGCATGGAGATTTTCCATATGTTGCTCAAATTGTATTTTCACAAACTCGGCACGCTGGACTTTTCTGTGAACATAAAATGAGAACACGCAAACTCTAAAATTAAATGTCAGCAGCGCTCACATGCGAAGGAGTGTTTCCACTAGCACAAATGTGCTTGCCTTACAGACCGAAAATATGGAAAATGTACTGCAGTTCCTTTGAAGCCAATGCTGCTACACCTAGAAAAGAAGTGCTCTGTTTACTGTCGGGAGGGATTCCGACAAGAAAAATGGAGCTTCGGCATGGCTTTGTGGATGAAGGGCTAAAGTTCTTCATAAACCAAGAAAGTGCTGAACGGCTATCTGCACATCTTAATATGCTAGCACCACATGCAACCAATATCTAACTTGTTCTCATCACGCCAAAAGTCACGAGTTCACTCTCGTTCTCACACCGTTGTACATAACTTGCCTCCGCTTATGCATGTTACTGAAGGGCGTTTGAGTTTCCGGAGTCACCAACACCGCGTTATGGAACTCCTCAGCCACCATCATCGAGTATGCGAGTTTTTTTTTTTTTTTTGACGGCGGTCGTCTCCAGCGAGATCTCTGCGTTGTTTAGCGGGATATAAAGCGTGTAATCTGCTGTGCATGAGAGGGCTGCGGTGCTTTGTGGATGCGGAAGGACCAAAATGCGTGCCAGTATCGACAGTTACGTCACCAGCACTCCTTTGGGTAAGGGAACAGGCCAAAACTTCATGCTAGTCGTCTAATACGTTTTTATTTCACGTCGCAATGTAGTGTGGGACTGTAATTCCTGTAATTGACTGTAAACTGTAATTTCTACGAGCCTTCTATGTAATACCGCCATGATTTTTTTTGAGAAGAATGGGAGAAGAGCGCTCTGTAATAAACCTTTTTTTTGTAGTCAGACAGAGACTCCATTAAGACTTGCAGCGCTTAGCTTTCACGCACTTTGGTTTTCAAAAACCAGGGATCATCAATAGCGTCCGATGGCGATTTCATAGATGAACTGAACTCACACGTAACCGCGGCTTCGTCCACGTGGCTCACAATGACTAGCATATTCCGCGATAGGAAATACCAGAGACGTTGTGTGCAATGCACGGCGCCGGGTGTCGACCTGAGACTGGCAAGGAGAGTTTCCAAACTGGCGTTGAGCTTTTGCGATGCAAATTTTACAGGATGTAGGATCCCACGTGGGAAGTCCAAAACCATAGTTACTTTACGGAATGCTCCTCTGTGGTCGAAAAAAGCGTGTGGACGCGGGAGCGCGAAGTTTATGACATCCTGCTGCCATCCAGCCCGGTGTGATCGGTTGGCGTAGTGGTAATGGTGTAGCTTTACGGGTGCATGGTCGCGGGTTCGATTCCCCTTTGGGCTGATGTTCTTGCATTTTGCGTCGTCATTGCACTTGCATCGTCAGTGGGACCCTTTTATCCCCATTTCCAACACATTTTTGAACAAAAACACAGCAACCAATGTCGTTTACGTTCAACGAGCTCTTTGAAAGTGGAATAATGGGAATTTTTGACTTTCGAGTCAAGCGCGTTAAGAACTGATGACAGATTGATGATGATCAGCACCCCAAATAACCTCTCGCACAAATTTTGGGCGAAATCGGTGCATCTGACCTCGCCACCCTCACTTACACTTCCTAACCTGTCATAAGAAAATAAGAAATCCAGAAACCGATGCCAGATCCATGATCAGTCCTCCAAGTGACACCCGCAACCAAAGTATGAATAACTATTTTTCTCGACCTTGCTGCTACAGTGCTTGGGCCCTTTTGATTTTCGAACTGTCCAGCTGCTCCAAGGTGATAATGTGTTGTAGATAACAAATTTTATTATATTCTTTAAAGGGATGGAGTAGAAAACGTAGTAACCAACTGGTAAGAATAGCTAGTGATGTACCAACCTTCTTCAACAATAATGGAGGATT